>BLSH010241493.1:65845-80933 GCA_018402905.1 Glandirana rugosa
ATCTCCAAGTCCTCTCATTCTCCACCATCTCCAGGTCCGCTCATTCTCCACCATCTCCAGGTCCGCTCCCTCTACCACCTCTTACTCTCCTGAACCTCTACCACCTCTTACTCTCCTGAACCTCTACCACCTCTTACTCCTGGACCTCTACCACCTCTTACTCTCCTGGACCTCTACCGCCTCTTACTGTCTTGGACCTCTACCGCCTCTTACTCTTCTGGACCTCTACCAACTCTTACTCTCCTGGACCTCTACCGCCTCTTACTCTCCTGGACCTCTACCGCCTCTTACTCTCCTGAACCTCTACCACCTCTTACTCGCCTGGACCTCTACCACCTCTTACTCTCCTGGACCTCTACCGCCTCTTACTCTCCTGGACCTCTACCGCCTCTTACTCTTCTGGACCTCTACCGACTCTTACTCTTCTGGACCTCTACCGACTCTTACTCTTCTGGACCTCTACCGACTCTTACTCTCCTGGACCTCTACCGCCTCTTACTCTCCTGGACCTCTACCACCTCTTACTCTCCTGGACCTCTACCACCTCTTACTCTCCTGGACCTCTACCGCCTCTTACTCTCCTGGACCTCTACCGCCTCTTACTCTTCTGGACCTCTACCGCCTCTTACTCTTCTGGACCTCTACCGACTCTTACTCTCCTGGACCTCTACCGCCTCTTACTCTCCTGGACCTCTACCACCTCTTACTCTCCTGAACCTCTACCACCTCTTACTCTCCTGAACCTCTACCACCTCTTACTCCTGGACCTCTACCACCTCTTACTCTCCTGGACCTCTACCGCCTCTTACTGTCCTGGACCTCTACCGCCTCTTACTCTTCTGGACCTCTACCGACTCTTACTCTCCTGGACCTCTACCACCTCTTACTCTCCTGAACCTCTACCACCTCTTACTCTCCTGAACCTCTACCACCTCTTACTCTCCTGGACCTCTACCACCTCTTACTCTCCTGAACTTCTACCACCTCTTACTCTCCTGGACCTCTACCACCTCTTACTCTCCTGAACTTCTACCGCCTCTTACTCTCCTGGACCTCTACCGCCTCTTACTCTCCAGAACCTCTACCACCTCTTACTCTCCTGGACCTCTACCGCCTCTTACTCTCCAGAACCTCTACCACCTCTTACTCTCCTGAACCTCTACCACCTCTTACTCGCCTGGGCCTCTACCACCTCTTACGCCTGGGCCTCTACCACCTCTTACTCTCCTGGACCTCTACCACCTCTTACTCGCCTGGACCTCTACCACCTCTTACTCTCCTGGACCTCTACCACCTCTTACTCTCCTGAACCTCTACCGCCTCTTACTCTCCAGAACCTCTACCGCCTCTTACTCGCCTGGACCTCTACCACCTCTTACTCTCCTGAACCTCAACCACCTCTTACTCTCCTGGACCTCTACCACCTCTTACTCTCCTGAACCTCTACCACCTCTTACTCGCCTGGACCTCTACCATCTCTTACTCTCCTGAACCTCTCCCACCTCTTACTCTCCTGAACCTCTACCACCTCTTACTCTCTTGAACCTCTACCACCTCTTACTCTCCTGAACCTCTACCACCTCTTACTCTCCTGAACCTCTACCACCTCTTACTCGCCTGGACCTCTACCGCCTCTTACTCTCCTGAACCTCTACCGCCTCTTACTCGCCTGGACCTCTACCACCTCTTACTCTCCTGGACCTCTACCACCTCTTACTCTCCTGGACCTCTACCACCTCTTACTCTCCTGGACCTCTACCACCTCTTACTCTCCTGGACCTCTACCGCCTCTTACTCTCCTGGACCTCTACCACCTCTTACTCTCCTGGACCTCTACCACCTCTTACTCCTGGACCTCTACCACCTCTTACTCGCCTGGGCCTCTACCACCTCTTACGCCTGGGCCTCTACCACCTCTTACTCTCCTGGACCTCTACCACCTCTTACTCGCCTGGACCTCTACCGCCTCTTACTCCTGGACCTCTACCACCTCTTACTCGCCTGGACCTCTACCACCTCTTACTCTCCTGGACCTCTACCACCTCTTACTCTCCTGGACCTCTACCACCTCTTACTCCTGGACCTCTACCACCTCTTACTCGCCTGGACCTCTACCACCTCTTACTCTCCTGAACCTCTACCACCTCTTACTCGCCTGGGCCTCTACCGCCTCTTACTCTCCTGGACCTCTACCACCTCTTACTCTCCTGAACCTCTACCACCTCTTACTCTCCTGAACCTCTACCACCTCTTACTTCTGGGCCTCTACCAGTTCTTACTCTCCTGAACCTCTACAATGTTTTGCCACTGGGCCTCTTTCATCACTTGATGCATCACTTGATGCTGAAATAGTCCGGTGAGTTTCTGAGGACAGAGAGGTTAGCGGATACATTTAGGTGTACAGTTCATTCCGTGCACTGCTACCCATAGTAATAGACCGACTATGCTGACAGCTCTGCTACTACCTGTCTGTGATTTAGGTCTCATACACCTAGGGGGTTTAGGTAAGGGTGGAGGGTACAGGTGTATGGGGGGGTTTAGGTGAGGGTGGAGGGCACAGGTGTATGGGGGGTTTAGGTGAAGGTGGAGGGCACAGGTGTATGGGGGGGTTTAGGTGAGGGTGGAGGGCACAAGTATATGGGTGTATGGGGGGGGTAGGTGAGAGTGGAGGGCAAAGGTGTATGGGGGGTTCAGGTGGAGGGCACAGGTGTATTGGGGGGGGGTTCAGTTGAAGGTGGAGGGCACAGGTGTATGGGTAGTTTAGGTGAGGGTGGAGGGCACAGCTGTATGGGGGGTTTAGGTGAGGGTGGAGGGCACAGGTGTACGGGGGTTTAGGTGAAGGTGGAGGGCATAGGTGTATGGGGGGTTCAGGTGGAGGGCACAGGTGTATTGGGGGGGTTCAGGTGAAGGTGGAGGGCACAGGTATATGGGGGGGGTTAGGTGAAGGTGGAGGGCACAGGTGTGCCGCCTCCTGGGATACTCTCTGAGAGGCTGAGAGCTGCTACGGCTGGGCGGTGCCCGGAGTGGTACTGGGGTTCAAGGCGGAATGTACTTGGGGATGAAGGCTTTGAATGGAAGAAGTCCATGTTCTGCTCTTTCGTCCCTCAGCACTTTCTGCCCTGAACCTTCACACTGCCCGGTGCATCGTCCAGCCACAGCAGCGCTCAGCCTCAATGTTGTCCCAGCTGAGCGGCCAGGGACCAAACATAGAATTTCTTCTCTGGAAGTTGGTGGCCCTTACCAGCAGGAGGACCGGGGTGCAGAATACCCAGCAGGCCTTGAAGTAGAGGAGGAGTTTGGTGCACCATGGCGGACAATGGCAAATCATATCCACAATATCCTGACAGAACTGATTCACACCTGAGAGCCAGAAAGACACAAAATTCAACCACAAATCCAATAAATTACCGAAAGAACCCAATGAGCATGGAAAAACAAAGACATTGGATATCCCTCCCCCCTCCCACAATGGGGAGATTTCCTGCAGTAGTTTGTGTCTCTGCCCCTCCCACAATGGGGAGATTTCCTGCAGTAGTCATTAATAAACTCCCTCGGGGTGTTGTGTCCCCTTTGGTTTGGCCCTTCGTCCCTCCAGTCTCAGGGAAGTCTTGGATGGTGGTGTCCCCCATGAAGGACGGAGCCCGGCCTGCCATACTGGACCCCAGGGTGAGGATTACCATGACTCTGCCCAGCCTGACCCTCCTCACACCTGAGGGGCATCTGCCAAATTCTGCTCCACCACCTTTCATGGGCCTTCCATGAGATCTCTGGAAACCGCCTACAACCTACCCACATTACCCACATTACCCACATTACCCTCATTACCCACATTACCCTCATTACCCACATTACCCTCATTACCCTCATTACCCTCATTACCCACATTACCCTCATTACCCACATTACCCTCATTACCCACATTACCCACATTACCCTCATTACCCACATTACCCACATTACCCTCATTACCCACATTACCCTCATTACCCACATTACCCACATTACCCACATTACCCTCATTACCCACATTACCCTCATTACCCACATTACACACATTACCCACATTACCCTCATTACCCACATTACCCTCATTACCCACATTACCCACATTACCCTCATTACCCTCATTACCCACATTACCCACATTACCCACATTACCCTCATTACCCACATTACCCTCATTACCCTCATTACCCTCATTACCCACATTACCCACATTACCCTCATTACCCACATTACCCTCATTACCCACATAACCCACATTACCCTCATTGATGGAGTGGTCACTCTCCCATGTTAGTGCATTGGGTCACCCATTAGAGGATTGGGTCCACCATGTTGATGGGCCCCACAGCAATCACAGTGATCCTGACTATAGCCATCTCCTTACCGGTTACCGACCAAAGGACTGTCATACCGACCCATCTGGCGGCACTCACCGTAGAAGAAGGCGATGCCCAGACACATGAAGAGGGTGATGATGATGAGGCCAAAGCTGGTGCTGTACGAGTCAATCAGGGTGAACCAGTAGATGCCGCCCTGTGAGAAGAAGGCAGGTATTATACCTCACTGACCTTCCGCCCAACTGGGGGGTATATATACCCTGATCATAAACCCCCACAATCACATAATTGCCCCCAGCTGTGAGGACCACCGAAGAAGGGAATCCTTTGGAAATTTTTGCTGGATTTGCCCTCGTTGGAAGTCCGATGTGCAAAGTTGCCGTGTGAAAAAAAAATAATTACATTTTGGGAAGCAGTCATCCTTCCCTCTACTGGACACAATGATGGAGGTGGTGGGATCCCCACGACTCTGGGGAAGGGGGAGGGGGGTCTATAGAGGTTTATAAAAAGGGTTCACATAAGCCCACCCCCAAGTCTGCTTGTAGGCGGGTGCAGTCTACTTTCTCTGCTGCAGGGGGCACTCCTCCGCAGTGGCACCGCAGCCGGGGAAGAAGTCAAGTTCCTCTATGGTTTCAGGTCACTGGGGAAGCACCCATTGGATGCTGCCTCCCAATGGGACTAAGGTGGCCATCTTGGGTCAGACAGAGCCTATTTAAGGCCCTGACCCCGACACTTGGCATGCTTTATGCGAGTCACAGTGTAGGGAAGATACCCCCTCTGTTTGGGACAGCACTGGGAAAGGTCACAACTCCTTGGACATCTTCCCGCTTGGGCATTCTGCTCCCTTAACAGATGCTGTCAAAGCGGCTAATACCGGCCATCTTTGTATAGTTGGACCCGTGACTGCACCTCTTTGGGCAGACGCCCCCCCCCCCGGGTTGTTGTGAACTCTCATTATATTACCCCTGCCATGGGGTATAAAGAGGTTATGACCCAGGATTCCCAGCCAGGCAGGTTGAGGGGCTCCAGGGAGGGATTTGCTTTATTCAGAGGAAGCTGTTCTTTTCAGATTCCCCATTATTTGGAACCCGGAGTCACGAGCTCTTGGATGAAATCTCCAGGCCTAGGTCCTGATCCTCAGAACCACCAGCACACTCATTGGACGGATTCCTTTGTTTTCTATTCTATTCTTGTTTTCAAATTCAATTTTCGGAGACATTTTGTTTCATTATTTTGGATAAAATTTTTGGATCAAATAAATTCGAATTTCCAAATAACAAAATATTTGTTTGAATTTCGATTTGAATGAAAGGAAGCGCACAGGGCTGGGCTCCACCATGGCAGACAAAGGAGGTCTCTGTGCAGTACAGATGGAAGGCAGAGCTGCCAAGTGTATGGACCAAGCTTCTAGGAGAGGTCCAGGGTGGTGCCGTGGGGCGGTCTGTGGGACCCTCTAAAGGACGTGGCTTTGTCCTCTGGGTGGAGGATGAATACTGAAAAGCTCTGGGTGGAGGATGAATACTGAAAAGCTCTGGGTGGAGGATGAATACTGAAAAGCTCTGGGTGGAGGATGAATACTGAAAACCTCTGGGTGGGAAACAAATCCATTTTTGTTTTTTTAACTTTCTTTGAAAAAAGCGTCCATGTGGGGCGCTCTCACAATATACAGAACAATGAGGTCTTCTGGATCCATCTTGTATTATAGATCAGAGAATATCGATTTATACGGCACCAATGCACTCACCCTATTGGCTGAGGATGGTGTGATGTCACCTCCCTAATAGATCTGGAAAACAATGGCTTTGTGCTCTCACCTCAGTGACCAGCAGAAGTCCCATCAAGTAGAAGAAGAAGCAGAGAGCCCCCAGGAACATCGTCTTCCGTTTCCAATCCCGAAGAGCGGGGAACTCATCCAATATGGCCGTCGTTATCCCCTCCATATTCCCAAACTTGTAGAGGAGAGAGAAGAGAATCACAAGAGATGCGGGCAAGGTCCAGAGTATTACAGAGGATGATGGACTACAGGACACGGGGAATAGGAAATCTACACCAACGCCAGCCAACTTATCAGCAGGGACACCAACCCTATAGGACAGCCTCAGGTAGGTGCTCAGCTGGGATTCCAGCCCTATATAAGACCAGTCTCAGGTAGGTGCTCAGCATTGACATCAGTCCTATAGAGGGTCAGTATGAAGTACAGTATTTCACAAAAGTAAGTACACCCCTCCCATCATGTGACAACACTGAAGAGCTGACACTTTGCTACAATGTAAAGTAGTGAGTGTACAGCTTGTATAACAGTGTAAATTTACTGTCCCCTCAAAATAACTCAACACACAGCCATTAATGTCTAAACCGCTGGCAATAAAAGTCAGTACACCCCTAAGTGAAAATGTCCAAATTGGGCCCAAAGTGTCAATATTTTGTGTGGCCACCATTATTTTCCAGCACTGCCTTAACTCTCTTGGGCGTGGAGGTCACCAGAGCTTCACAGGTTGGCACTGGAGTCCTCTTCCCCTCCTCCATGATGACATCACAGAGCTGGTGGATGTTAGAGACCTTGCGCTCCTCCACCTTCCATTTGAGGAGCCCCACAGATGCTCAATAGGGTTTAGGTCTGGAGATGCTTGGCCAGTCCATCACCTTTACCCTCAGCTTCTTTAGCAAGGCAGTGGTCGTCTTGGAGGTGTTTGGGGTCGTTATGTTGGAATACTGCCCTGCGGCCCAGTCTCTGAAGGGAGGGGAAGCTCTGCTTCAGTAGGTCACAGTCCATGTTGGCATTCATGGTTCCCTCAATGAACTGTAGCTCCCCAGTGCCGGCAGCACTCATGCAGCCCCAGACCATGACACCCCCACCACCATGCTTGACTGTAGGCAAAACTCACTTGTCTTTGTACTCCTCACCTGGGTGCCCCCACACACGGTTGGCACCATCTGACCCAAATAAGCTTATCTTGGTCTCATCAGACCACAGGGCGTGGTTCCAGTAATCCATGTCCTTAGTCTGCTTGTCTTCAGCAAACTGTTTGCAGGCTTTCTTGTGCATCATCTTTAGAAGAGGCTTCCTTCTGGGAGGACAGCCATGCAGACCAATTTGATGCAGTGTGCGGCGTATGGTCTGAGCACTGACAGGCTGACCCCCCACCCCTTCACCCTCTGCAGCAATGCTGGCAGCACTCATACGTCTATTTCCCAAAGACAACCTCTGGATATGACGCTGAGCACGGCACTCAACTTCTTTGGTCGACCATGGTGAGGCGCTGTTCTGAGTGGAACCTCTCCTGTTATGGTCTTGGCCACCGTGCTGCAGCTCAGTTTCAGGGTCTTGGCAATCTTCTTATAGCCTAGAGGCCATCTTTATGTAGAGCAACAATTCTTTGTTTCAGATCCTCAGAGAGTTCTTTGCCATGAGGGGCCATGTTGAACTTCCAGTGACCAGTATGAAAGAGTGAGAGTCTCACACCTGAGACCTTGTAACACTAACGAGTCACATGACCCCGGGGAGGGAAAATGGCTAATTGGACCCAATTTGGACATTTTCACTTAGGGGTGTCCTCACTTTTGTTGCCAGCGGTTTAGACATTAATGGCTGTGTGTTGAGTTATTTTGAGGGGACAGTAAATTTACACTGTTATACAAGCTGTGCACTCACTACTTTACATTGCAGCAAAGTGTCAGCTCTTCAGTGTTGTCACATGATGGGAGGGGTGTACTTACTTTTGTCACATACTGTAGGTGCTCAGCAGGGACACCAACCCTATAGAAGGCCAGCCTCAGGTAGGTGCTCAGCAGGGACACAGCCTATGTTCCTGGATGTCATGCAGAACCCCAGAGGCCAGGAACTAAATTGTATTGAGCCCAATGACTGGCAAGCAGGAGATAATCTGATTGGCTCATAGGACAAGCAGGAGATAATCTGATTGGCTCGGCTTGTGGACTGAGACTTTGCCTCGCACACTTGACTAGAGACATTTTTTTGTGTTGGTAATTTTTTACATTCACATTATAAGGACATAATGCATATTAGGCACAGTTATCACTTACAGCCAGCAGGTGGAGCACTTAAGTCAGTTCTGGGCCATTTTACTGCTGTGCTGTGAATTGTATTCAGACTTTGGTATTGGAAACACACAGATAAATAGTCAGAGGAGGAGGGGAGAGGGGGCATTAACATAAAATTGACCAAAGACCATAAAGGCAGGTATTATACTCTGGAGGGACCCAATGGCAGCTATTGGTCGACACACAGACAGCCAGCAAATGGGAGTAACACCAACCTACAGACCCCAGTAAGCTAACACCAACCTACAGACCCCAGTAACCTAACAACAACCTACAGACCCCAGTAACCTAACACCAACCTACAGACCCCAGTAACCTAACACCAACCTACAGACCCCAGTAACCTAACACCAACCCACAGACCCCAGTAACCTAACACCAACCTACAGACCCCAGTAACCGAACACCAACCTACAGACCCCAGTAACCTAACACCAACCTACAGACCCCAGTAACCGAACACCAACCCACAGACCCCAGTAACCTAACACCAACCTACAGACCCCAGTAACCTAACACCAACCTACAGACCCCAGTAACCTAACACCAACCCACAGACCCCAGTAACCTAACACCAACCTACAGACCCCAGTAACCGAACACCAACCCACAGACCCCAGTAACCGAACACCAACCCACAGACCCCAGTAACCTAACACCAACCTACAGACCCCAGTAACCGAACACCAACCTACAGACCCCAGTAACCTAACACCAACCTACAGACCCCAGTAACCTAACACCAACCTACAGACCCCAGTAACCTAACACCAACCTACAGACCCCAGTAACCTAACACCAACCTACAGACCCCAGTAATGGCGGTTTGGCCTCTGACGTGTTACACGAAGGGAGAGCTCTGCTCTGTATAAATAAGGACCTGTGTAATGGAGAACTTTAGGAAGGAGCTCACTTACCAGAGTGTCCACTCCCAGCGTGAAGAGCATTAAGAAAAACAAGATGGACCAGAATGCTGAACCTGGAAGAAGAGCAAGGGCTTCTGGGTAGGCAACAAATGCTAAACCCGGTCCTGCGGGGAGACAGTGGACGATTATTGTGGTCAATGTAAGTCATTTCCATGCTATGATGTTATCACTTCCTTGCAGCATCCGATGACCACACTTTGTGTCTGACCTCCATATGTGGAGGAGGGCGTGGGACCTCCATAGGTGGAGGAGGGCGCGGGACCTCCATAGGTGGGGGAGGGCGCGGGACCTCCATAGGCGGAGGAGGGCGCGGGACCTCCATAGGCGGAGGAGGGCGCGGGACCTCCATAGGCGGAGGAGGGCGCGGGACC
This sequence comes from Glandirana rugosa, assembly GCA_018402905.1. Classification (NCBI taxonomy): domain Eukaryota; kingdom Metazoa; phylum Chordata; class Amphibia; order Anura; family Ranidae; genus Glandirana; species Glandirana rugosa. The sequence continues at coordinate 75,548 of BLSH010241493.1, forward strand.
TCCATAGGCGGAGGAGGGCGCGGGACCTCCATACTCAGAAGAGGGCGTGGGACCTCCATACGCAGAGGAGGGCGTGGGACCTCCATACGCGGAGGAGGGCGTGGGACCTCCATACGCAGAGGAGGGCGCGGGACCTCCATAGGCGGAGGAGGGCGCGGGACCTCCATAGGCGGAGGAGGGCGCGGGACCTCCATAGGCGGAGGAGGGCGCGGGACCTCCATACTCAGAAGAGGGCGTGGGACCTCCATACGCAGAGGAGGGCGTGGGACCTCCATACGCAGAGGAGGGCGTGGGACCTCCATACGCAGAGGAGGGCGCGGAACCTCCATACGCAGAGGAGGGCGTGGGACCTCCATACGCAGAGGAGGGCGTGGGACCTCCATACTCAGAAGAGGGAGTGGGACCTCCATACGCAGAGGAGGGCGTGGGACCTCCATACGCAGAAGAGGGAGTGGGACCTCCATACGCAGAAGAGGGAGTGGGACCTCCATACGCAGAAGAGGGAGTGGGACCTCCATACGCAGAGGATGGCGCGGGACCTCCATACGCAGAGGAGGGAGTGGGACCTCCATACGCAGAGGAGGGTATGAGACGTTCCCCTTGGCTCTGATTGATGTGGAGGAGTTTGGTGCCATCATTTCCATGGTGGATATATTATTCAACAAAGATGGTTAGGAAATGTGATGAGGGGATTAAATTGCAGTTCAGGGATTGGGTTGCGTTTAAGGCAATAGGTTATGGCTCAGGAATTGAGTGGAGGATCAGGGAAGTAGGTTGAGAAAATGCAATAAAATTCAGGGATGGTTGCGCCTGGATGAGTGCCAGGGATTAGGCTTAATCTAAACTATTAGAATGAGGATTAGGGATTATGACGGTGTTCTGTAATTAGTCTGGGGCTCAGGGATTAGTTTGAGGCTCAGGGATTAGGATGAATGTGAAGTATTAGGTTGAGGATTAGGGATTATGATGGTTGAGGGGCCAAGGATTAGGATGAAGACCAGGAATCAGGTTGAATGTAAAGTATTCGACTGACGTATAATGATTGCATTGGTGTTCAAGGACTAGTCTGAGGTTCAGGGATTAGGTTGAGGATTAGGGATTACATTGGTGCTCGGAATTAGTCTGAGGTTCAGGGATTAGGTTGAGGTTTAGGGGCTAGGTTGAGGTTCAGTGCTTAGGTTCAGAGCCAGAGATTAGATTGAATGTAACAAATTAGGTTGAGGATTAGGGATTACATTAGTTTTCAGGGATTAGTCTGAGGTTCAGGGATTAGGTTGAGGTTCAGGGATTAGGTTTAGGAATTAGGTTGAGGTTCAGGGATTAGGATGAATGTAAAGAATTAGGTTGAGGATTAGCCTTACATTGGTGTTCGTGGATTAGTCTGAGGTTCAGGGAGTGAGTTGAGGATTAGGGATTTCTTTTTGTTTTTGGCGTTTAGTCTTAGGTTCGGGGATTAGGTTGAGGTTCGGGGATTAAGACAGGATTAGGGATTATTCTGAGGTTCGGGGATTGGGTTGAGGATTAAGGATTACATTGGTGTTTGGAGACTACGTTGAGGTTTGGGGACTAGGGATTATATTGGTGTTCTGGGTTTACCCTAAAGTTTGGAGATTTGTTTGAGGATTAGGATTACATTGGTGTTCAGGGATTAGTCTGAGGTTGGGGGATTAGGTTGAGGATTATGGATTACATTGGTGTTAAGGGATTAGGTTGAGGTTCGGGGATTAGGTTGAGGTTTGGGGATTAGTCTGAGGTTCAGGGATTAGTCTGAGGTTCAGGGATTAGGTTGAGGATTAGGGATTAGTCAGATTGGGGGATTAAGTTGAGGATTAGGGATTACATTGGTGTTCGGTGATTAGGTTGAAGCTCCGGAATTAGGTTGAGGATTAGGGATTAGTCTGAGGTTATGGGATTAGGTTGAGGTTCGGGATTACATTGGTGTTCAGGGATGAGTCTGAGGTTTGGGGATTAGGTTGAGGATTATGGATTACATTGGTGTTCAGGGATTAGGTGGAGGATTATGGATTACATTGTTCAGGGATTAGGTTGAGGATTATGAATTGCACTGGTGTTCAGGGATTAGGTTGAGGTTCGGGGATTAGGTTGAGGATTAGGGATTAGGTTGAGTATTATGGATTACATTTGTGTTCAGGGATTAGGTTGAGTTTTGGGGATGGGATCAAGGATTAGAGATTACATTGGTGTTCAGGGATTAGGTTGAGTTTCGGGGATGGGATCAAGGATTAGAGATTACATGGGTGTTCAGGGATTAGGTTGAGGATTAGGGATTAGTCTGAGGTTCGGGGATTAGGTTGAGTTTCGGAAATGGGATCAAGGATTAGAGATTACATGGGTGTTCAGAGATTAGGTTGAGGATTAGGGATTAGTCTGAGGTTCGGGGATTAGGTTGAGTTTCGGAGATGGGATCAGGGATTAGAGATTACATGGGTGTTCAGAGATTAGGTTGAGGTTTGGGGATTAGTCTGAGGTTCGGGGATTAGGTTGAGGATTAGGGGTTAGTCTGAGGTTCGGGTATTAGGTTGAGTATTAGGGATTAGTCTGAGGTTCGGGGATTAGGTTGAGGTTTGGGATTAGGTTGAGGATTAGGGATTAGTCTGAGGTTCGGGGATTAGGTTGAGGTTTGGGGATTAGTCTGAGGTTCGGGGATTAGGTTGAGGTTCGGGATTAGGTTGAGGATTAGGGATTAGTCTGAGGTTCGGGGATTAGGTTGAGGCACGGGGATTAGGTTGAGGATTAGGGATTAGTCTGAGGTTCAGGGATTAGGTTGAGGTTCGGGGATTAGTCTGAGGTTCGGGGATTAGGTTGAGGATTAGGGATTAGTCTGAGGTTCGGGGATTAGGTTGAGGTTCGGGGATTAGTCTGGGGTTTGGGGATTAGGTTGAGGCACGGGGATTAGGTTGAGGATTAGGGATTAGTCTGAGGTTCGGGGATTAGGTTGAGGTTCGGGGATTAGGTTGAGGATTAGGGATTAGTCTGAGGTTCGGGGATTAGGTTGAGGTTCGGGGATTAGTCTGGGGTTCGGGGATTAGTCTGGGGTTCGGGGATTAGGTTGAGGCTCGGGATTAGGGATTACATTGGTGTTGGGGGATTATTTTGGGGGTTGGGCTAAATTCTTACATTTTCAGGTCCAATGATTGCACAATATAGAAATGTTGGTCAGTAAATTTCATGGAATTACATCTACAAACCATTCATATGAACTCACCAGAATCAGCCACTTCCCCGACCGGCACGCGCTTCTTCCAGGCCATGTGACCCAGGATGGAGAAAATGGCAAATCCGGCGAAGAAGCTGGTGCAGCAGTTTCCAATGGCGATAACCAGCGTGTCCCTGGGAGACAGACAGGCCATCAGTGAGCCAGAACACACCTCATGCCTCTCTATAAGCAAGGGAATTCCCTGAATCTGGAGGAAAGGAGCCTCTCTGTGCCTCCCGAGGGGGCCAATCTCATCCTACATGGCATTATTTAAATTCAGGCTGAACACAGAAAGCCAACACTTGACTGGCGGTTATGAGGGAGGTCAGCCAATCACAGTGAGCTTCCACTGTGACCATCAGGGAGGCAGCTTCAGATTCCCACTACAGCAATCCTCCTCCCGGGGGACTCCTCTGATGGAGGGAAATTATTCAGCATGCTGATCAATGAATCATGGGAAACATATGAGAGTAATGGTGACATCTGATTAGTGGTTGTAAAGCTCAGACATTAAATCTGAACAAAGCACATCCCTCTATAGTGTGTAATTGTCTCAGCCCAGAGCACTAAGTGTCATTTCTGTCTGCTGCCTCCTTCCTCTGCTGTCTGCATGAGTCACTTCTGACAAGTTCTCCTGACACCAAGAGATAAAAGGTGACAGGGGAGAGACCTCTAGCTAGGTTTGCCACCTTTTCTACAAGTCAAACCCGAACCCTTTAGCAGCTCACTGCAATTTTTTTATAGTATAAACTATACATATATCTTGCTATTAAATAACATTTCTAATCATATGAAGTTAATACCAAGCACTCCCTTTACATTAGTGTCCACAAAGTTCCCCATTTACATCAGAGTCCACAGAGTGCCCCTTTTACATCTGAATCCACAGAGTTCCCTTTCACTCTAAGGGATGACTCTGCAGGCTCTGATGTAAGGGAGAACTCTGGGTACTCTAAGGGATGTTCTGGGAACCCTGATTTAAGGGGGAACACTAGGAACTCTGATGTACAGAGAGGACTCTGATGTAAGGGGGAACATTGTGGCCTCTGGTGAAAAGGGGAGCTCTTATGTAAGAGGTGGTCTGAGAACCCTGGCTTACCTTAGTGTACTCACTCAGAGGCAGGAGAAAAAAGGGGGAGACTTTAGTCACAGACAGGGATGGATGGGGAGCTCACTCACCCCTTTCTGAGGCACAGGGCTGGGGATTGGAGTGTGGGCAGACACAGAGGAGCAGAGGCGGGAGGAAGAGGTGCAGATCGAACCCTCCCTCCTCTCCCGTCTGTGTGTGTGTGTCTGGGGGGAAGGGGGGGTGTTAGTGCCGGCTTTGGGAAGTGTGAAAGAGAATGTAACCTCTCAGCTTAGACAACTGCAGCCAGCAACCCTGTTGGGAAACCATAGTCCAGTCTGAATAATGTGTCCGGGTTTCAGGCAGTCTGAAACCTGGACACATGATTCCAAAACCGAACTGTCCGGGTGAATCCCGGACAGGTGGCAACCCTACCTCTAGCACATAGCCTGTGATTGACAACCTCAGCTCTGTTCCTGTGTGGAAGGGGGATCCCTTCCCTCCAATCAGCTCTCAGAGTTCTCCTCACTGGTGTAACTTCAGCTCCCCGCCTTCTGCTTTTCAGAACTGAGAAATGCTGTTTAAATTCTGCACTTTGGATGGATGTAGAGAAGAGAGGCTGCAGATAAACATGTACAACTTATGTAGGAGGATGTGTCTCCTCTCTGTGTATCACCTGAGGGCGGTCACACTGCACTGGGGACATGGAGGTGTGCGAGTATCCAGATCTAAGCCTCGAACCTCTGCTGTGTCTGGCAGTAACTCTTCTTGCTGAGCCACCTGAGATGCTGGACAGCTCCCTGTCTGATCCATTGGACAATCCCACCACCATTGCTGGTAATCATCTCCATTCCTCTCTACGTCCTTTCACTCACTCTATAATCAGTAACTCTCGTGTTATAAGGCCGTTTGTCCTTCACGTCTCTGTACCGAATTGAGTCCTTCAAGTACCCTCCTCGTTTCTCAAGTTCCAAGTGGTCTTTGTTTTGTGTTCCACCCTAACAGGTTACCTAGTCTGTCCCTCGACAGGTCGTAGAGTCCACCGAGTCGTTCTTCTCAATGACGGTCTGTGTCGTCTCCAAGCTCCGAATCTAGACCTATGA
>BLSH010241528.1:28821-42389 GCA_018402905.1 Glandirana rugosa
GGTAACCTATTTTTAAACGGGTAGAGGCACAACTTTAATATCAGCTTGGTTACCTAGATTGGTGAGCTGGGATTGAGCCCCAGCTATCACATGGTACTTGGGCTTATCTCAACAGCCTGTACCATGTGAATAGCTTCAGCTAATCACAGATCAGTGGATATAGAAGGAGTATGTACCGCGCTTATGGGTTCATGTACTCGGCTGCTGCCCTCCAGTGGTTCCCTCCCGCAGGTGGGGTATAAGACTGATAATGGTTGTGCCTGGATGTGGCGCTGTCTGAGTAATGGGAAATAGGTGTGGACCTTATATACTGTTGTCATATGTTAAAGTGGGGCTGTGTCCCTCAACATAAATTGTGATATTTAAAGTGCCTATGTGTCAAGTGCTGTATATAACTTAATCATCACATTAAATCATAAAATCATCACATTAAATCATAAATCAATATTACTGGTATTTACTCCTGCCCCCATAAACCAATATAAATATGGATCTACTGTGTGCAATAGTGATCTATGCAAATTTTTATCCAATGGGTACAGTGTTTGTATTGCAAATTGCGCCAGTGCATGTGTTAGTACCTATGTGCTAGTATCCAAGTTTTATTCTGTAGATCCGATAACTTTCTGGTGTATCTCAGGTGAGTTAACAATAGTGTGTTGTGCAAAAATATATAAATCTAAAAACCGTTAAGGCTTTCCTACATAATTATAAACAAATATGGTAATTGTATATGAATAATCCCAGGATATTATAATCTTTAACAGTGAGGCATTCAAACAGTTCAGAAAATAAACAGTCCGTGTATTTAATGTGTTGCCGTGACTTCAGGTGCTCATTATTGTGACATTCCTTGATATATAATTATTGTGACATGGGGTGTTTTCTCACTCGTGCTCCCCCACCGGACCCCTCCTTACCAGAGGGCACTACCCCTGTAGGGGTAAAATGCCTGTCTTTATAATTCCTAGGGTGTCTGGTCCTGGCGTAGGGGTGTTCATCCACCAACTTTGGGATTTGCTCCTAAGGGGAGAGAGCTCCTGTTGCTGCTTTTGCTTGTAGATTTTTCTGCTCCTAGGAAAGAATGCCGCCTTCAGCACTGTGAAGCCTCCGGAGATATGTACGTTACGGGTGAGTATCTGAATTGATGACAGCACAGAAAACAGTAAAATCAGAGCCTGTGTTGTGCCAATAGTGATCATCCATCATATGGGACTGCGGAACCACACATCACTTCATAGGAGCCATGATGACCGGACTTCCAATTACTATGTGAATATGGATTCCATTAGAGACCACACATCACCATATTTGTTTGAGTACAACTCAGAGGGCTCCTCTGCTGCCAGTTCCAGCAATGTCTTCTCTTTACGTCCTCCCTCCCTGTGCCTTTGTAGTCAGTAGAAATCAGATTTGTTGAGATCACAATTATTTTTCACTGTATATAGCTGGTTGCTAATGTTAAACAAATAAAAAGAAATACTGCGCTTCTTGAAGTATACCAGTGTATCAAAATATAAAAAGTGCAGCACAAAACATAAAGGAAAAGTAATTAGACTTATATACGCATAACCAAAGTGTCAAAGTGCAGGAATCATTGATCATAACACAGATGGTGGTTGGAAGCACTTTTAGAAGCCTTACGATAAGCATCTTCGCACATATTTTTTCACTTTATGATGATTTATATTTGATCTTCATGACCCATGCACTGCTATATCTGGACTGCGTTATGATCAATCATTTCTGCACTTTGATACTTTGGTTATGGGCATATAAGTCTAATTACTTTTACTATGTGTTTTGCGCTGCGCTTTTTATATTTTGATACACTGGTTGCTAATGTTGATGGGGAAAAGGGCCTCATCCCCAGAACAGTTGTGGGGGTATCAGAATCTGGAAGCCCCATTTAACAAGCGGGCACCCAGATCCCACCCCCCCATGTGAATGAGTATGGGGTACATACATAGTACCCCTACCCATTCACTAGAACAAGTGTCAAAAAGTAATAAAAACATGGAGACAGTTTTAGACAAATCCTTTGTTAAAAAATAAAAACCAGTGTCCCCCTGATGTAAATCCATTGTCAATCATGCTGCCCGCCACACCCAAAAAAGAAAAAAAAAAAAGATGCTCTTGCTGACATGAAGGCTAATGCAGGCTAAGTCGTTTGACATTTCTTATAAAGGTAAGAGGCGGGGCCACCTGGCTACATCACCTGCTGGCACTGCCCCCTTCTGACATCACGGATAGGTACATGCTGAGTCTGTGACGTCAGAAGGGGTGATGCCACAAGGTGACGTAGACAGGTGGCCCTGTTGCTTACCTGTATAAGAAGTGTCAAATGGAGAAGTCTGCAGTAGGCAGATGGCCTTCGTATCTGCAAGAGGGTCTTTTTTTTGGGTGCGACGGGAGCATGAGTGACGATGGATCTACATCGGGGGACACTGTTTTTCCATATTTTTTTAATAAAGAATTTGTCAAAATCTATCTCTGTGTTTTTATTACTTTTTGACCCTTTTTTGGTGAATGGGTAGGGGTACTATGTACCTGATACTCATTCACATGGGGGGCCGGGATCTGGGGGCCCCCTTGTTAAGGGGGGCTTCCAGATTCTGATTAGCCCCCTGCCTGCAGACCCCCACAACCACCGGCAACTGGTGGTGGGGATGAGGCCCTTGTCCCCATCATCATGGGGACAAAGTGCTTTAGGGTGGGGTGCAGATCCCCATTTTGAGGGCATGTGGTCTGGTATGATTTTTTCGTGTTTTTTTTTTTTTTGACGCGTCATGGTTTTTAAGGATGTGGGCGGACGGCTTCCCGGCCATCTGCTTAACAACCAGTTATTCTTCACACAGAATTCAAATTGATCGATCGTTTTTCAACCGATCCAAATTCTAATTGCTCTGAAAAGCAGGAAAGCGTTAGCAAATTAATAAATGAAATTCATTTTAATGGAAATGAAACAAAATTTAACAGAAACAAAATGAAACTAAACAAATTCTGAAACCAAACAAAACTAATTCCACAATGAAACCAGTTAGTAACATAATAAATCAATCCGAAACTAAACAAAACTAATTTTTCCATTCTGCACATGTCTAAACTTTATCCTTTTCACCTTTTCTTTACAGATTTTAGGCATTTGGATTATGAATTGCTCTTGAGGCAGGACAGACACATTATGAGCTAATACTGCACCATTAAGATTCTTAGCCAAAGTACATAGTCATGTCCTTGATGCCCATCTTTCAAGTGAAAATTTCTGTCTGAAAATTTGTAACTCAATGCTTAGGCTTCCCAGGAGTAGATATAAGTGTTTTTATTGTATAAAAAAAAAAAACCCAAAAAGATAAATGTGTCAAAATACAGCACTTTAATTTTTTTTTAATGGGTTTCTTAAATATAGTGATTTACAAGGTTCTACATATGAGCAGGAGAGATTTGTTGTTAAGATCCATAAATACCAATGTTAAAAAAAGGAGCTTTGGATCCTAATGCTTTACCCAGATTTAATACACAATATGGTGTTGATACCAGAAGAATAGAACATTTTTTTCTAAAACACTGGTAGTTTTATTAGAGGATTGCAGGCTATTCTGTTCAACTATGCATCAACCAGTGGCGGCTTGTGAAGTTTTAGGATGGGGGGGTGCCAGACCCAGTCCCTCCTTTTTGACCCCTCCAACTTCTCATAAACCCCACCCACTCTGTCCCCTGTATTCCACTAGCTTCCACCCATTGTGTCAGGAGTATACAGCTCAGCATCACAGGACAGATACAGCCCCAGCACCACAGGACAGAGTATACAGCCCCAGCATCACAGCACAGAGTATACAGCCCCAGCATCACAGGACAGAGTATACAGCCCCAGCATCACAGGACAGAGTATACAGCCACAGAATCACAGGACAGGGTATACAGCCCAGTATCACAGGACAGAGTATACAGCCCCAGCATCCCAGGACAGGGTATACAGCCCCAGCACCACAGGACAGAGTATACAGCCCCAGCACCACAGGACAGGGTATGCAGTCCAGCATCACAGGACAGGGTACACAGCCCAGCATCACAGGACAGGGTATATAGCCCAGCATCACAGGGCAGAGTATACAGCCCCAGCACCACAGGACAGGATATACAGCCCCAACATCACAGGACAGAGTATACAGCCCCAGCACCACATTCTTATCTGTATCAGTTTTATCCATTCATGTATTGCCTTGTTCTATTTTAATATATATCACCCAGGACTTAGGGTGTTTTCCCTAAGAGAGAGAGAGAGGAGAGAGAAGAGAGAGAGGAGAGAGAGAGAGAGAGAGAGATAAGAGGAGACAAGAGTAGAGTTGAGTGAGCACCTGGATGTTCGGGTTCAGTGGGTTCGGCCGAACTTTGCGAAAAAGTTCGGATTCGGTACCGAACTTGACCCCAAACCCCATTGAAGTCAATGGGGACCCAAACTTTTGGGCACAAAAATGACTGTAAAAAAGTCCTGGAAAGTGCTAGAGGGCTGCAAAAGGAAGTAAAATGATTTTAGAACAATAATCTGTCCCTTACAGCAACAGCAGGAACCTGACCCTATAGGAGTAGGCAATGATTTTAGAACAATAATCTGTCCCTTACAGCAACAGCAGGAACCATACCCTATAGGAGTAGGCGATGATTTTAGAACAATAATCTGTCCCTTACAGCAACAGCAGGAACCTGACCCTATAGAACTAGAAGATGATTTTAGAACAATAATCGGTCCCTTTACGCAGTAGACTCTACCTAGTCCAGTCAGATCTTTCTATAATGCTGGATGAGATGTTATTATATCTGCAATCTGTCCCTCACAGCGCAGGCAGCATCCTCTCCCTATACTAGCCAGAGAGCATGTGACATGCAGCACTAAGTGACTCCAGCTTATAAAGAGGCTGGGTCACATGATGCACTGGCCAATCACAGCCATGCCATTAGTAGGCATGGCTTTGATGGCTTCTAAGGGCAAACCAGTGAAACGCTTGTTGATTGGCTGCCCTGCAGCTATTCAACAGGCGGGATCAAATAACCGAACCCAGAACCCGAACCCAAACTTTTTTCAAATGTCCGGGTCACGGACACCCCAAAGTTTGATACGGACCCGAACTTTACAGTTCGGGTTCGCTCAACTCTAGACAAGAGGAGTAAAAACACAACATGTTTTCATTAACAAGCACAGTGAGCTTTACATAATCTTTCCTGTCATTCTGTTTTTACATCAAAGGCACACACTAAGAGAGACAGATACAAGAGTACTTCAGACCACTCCCAATCCCTGCACTCACCGTCAGGCTCTGGATGCCAGCACTGCCAGGTCCCGTTATTTGAAATCCCTGCTCTTCTCCTGTTTGTCAGTGCAGCACTACTGGGTAGGGGTGAAGCAGAAACAAGACCTGCACTCACCTTCGGGCTCTGGCTGCCAGCACTGCCAGGTCCATGCCCATCTGGTGCATCAGCACTTTGCCAGCACTCCCCGCTCCCTCTCCATGTGCTCCTGCTCGCAGTAAGTCTGTCTCCAGTACTCACTCCACTCCGACTCCACAACACAGTGAGGCAGCCGGGAAACTGGAAGTGACCCTGCAGTCACGAAAAAACCCCTCCCAGTCGTCCTCTGGTCCTGACCAATAAAAATAAAGGACAGGACCAGAGACAAATGACTGGAGAGTGGGGGAGTGTTTGGGGCGCATCGATTGTGCCCAGAACACTCCCTAAACACGACCAAATCAGCTTCCCATAGACCGCTGTGTGTCCGGCTCCCGGACACTCTTAAAGTGACCACTTTTTTTTGTCAAAAGCTGGGGGCGGGCGGTAACCGTGCGCCCCCCTATTGACAGGCCGCCACTAGTATAGAGCTTGCTTCTCATATAGAAAAATAGATCTTTGTCTAATATAATAACCAAACAAGACCTTAAATACCTCAGTCTTGGTTGTCAACACTGGTTGTGCTTACATGTAGGCATGTATATGTTAAAATAAAAAAGGACACTCAAACTCTGCTCTAATTCACGCACCTAACTGCTAATAAGTGTATCCTATAAAACACCAAATACTATCATATAGAGAAAAGCAGCACTAAAAAGAAAAATACAAAATCACTCTAAAGTGCCGTGTACAAATAATTAACTAAAAAGGTATATGGTATTAAATCTTCCTGTGCAAAAAAAAAATAAATAATGTACAAATATCTCTCTGTATCTACATAAAAATCAAGGCATTTTTTTCCATCCCCATTATGGTTCAACACACAGTCAGGTCCATAAATATTGGGACATCGACAGATTTCTAATCTTTTGGCTCTATACACCACAACAATGGATTTGAAATGAAAAAACAAGATGTTCTTTAACTGCAGACTTGCAGCTTTAATTTGAGGGTATTTACATCCAAATCAGGTGAACGGTGTAGAAATTACAACAGTTTGTATATGTGCCTCCCACTTTTTAAGGGACCAAAAGTAATGGGACAGATTAAGAATCATAAATCAAACTTTCACTTTTTAATACTTGGTTGCAAATCCTTTGCAGTCAATTACAGCCTAAAGTCTGGAATGAATAGACATAACCAGACCGCTGGGTTTCATCCCTGGTGATGCTCTGCCAGGCCTCTACTGCAACTGTCTTCAGTTCCTGCTTGTTCTTGGGGCATTTTTCCTTAAGTTTTGTCATCAGCAAGTGAAATGCATGCTCAATCAGATTCAGGTCAGGTGATTGACTTGGCCATTGCATAACATTCCACTTCTTTCCCTTAAAAAACTCTTTGGTTGCTTTCACAGTATGCTTCGGGTCATTGTCCATCTGAACTGTGAAGCGCGGTCCAATGAGTTCTGAAGCATTTGGCTGAATATGAGCAGATAATATTGCCTGAAACACTTTAGAATTCCTCCTGCTGCTTTTGTCAGCATTCACATCATCAATAAATACAAGAGAACCAGTTCCATTGGCAGCCATACATGCCCACGCCATGACACTACCACCCCCATGCTTCACTGATGAGGTGGTATGCTGTGGATCATAAGCAGTTCCTTTCCTTCTCCATACTCTTCTCTTCCCATCAATCTGGTACAAGTTGATCTTGGTCTCATCTGTCCATAGGATGTTGTTCCAGAACTGTGAAGGCTTTTTTAGATGTTGTTTGGCAAACTCTAATCTGGCCTTCCTGTTTTTGAGGCTCACCAATGGTTTACATCTTGTGGTGAACCCTCTGTATTTTCTCTGGTAAAGTCTTTTCATGATTGTTGACTTTGACACACTTACACCTACCTCCTGGAGAGTGTTCTTGATCTGGCCAACTGTTGTGAAGGGTGTTTTATTCACCAGGGAAAGAATTCTTCGGTCATCCACCACCGTTGTTTTCCGTGGTCTTCCAGGTCTTTTGGTGTTGCTGAGCTCACCAGTGTTTTCTATCTTTTTAAGGATGTTCCAAACAGTTGATTTGGCCACACCTAATGTTTTTGCTATCTCTCTGATGGGTTTGTTTTGTTTTTTCAGCTTAACTACTTCCATACAGGGCCTGTTTTTTGGGTTCTGTGTTACGACTTAAAAACAGGTATTTTGCTATAAAATTACTTAGAACCCCCAAACATTATATATATATTTTTTTCTAACACCCTAGAGAATAAAACGGTGGTCATTGCAAAACTTTATGTCGCACTGTATTTGCGCAGCGGTCTTCCAAGCATGCATTTTTTTGAATAAATTAAGTTTTTTTTGTTAGAAAATAAGAAAACAGTAAAGTTAGGTCAATTTTTTTCCATATTGTGACAGATAATGTTACGCCGAGTAAAATGATACCCAACATGTCATGCTTCAAAATTGCGTCCGCTCGCGGAATGGCGACAAACTTTGCAACTTAAAAATCTCTATTGGCGAAGTTTAAAAATTCTACAGGTTAGCAGTTTTGCTCTACAGAGGAGGTCTAGTGCTAGAAGTATTGCTCTCGCTCTAACGATCGCGGCGATACCTCACATGTGTGGTTTGAACACCATTTTCATATGTGGGCGGGACGTAAGTATGCATTTGCTTCTGGGCTCGGCGGGACGGAGCGTTTTAAATTTTTTTTTTTTTTTTTAAATTATTTATTTCCCTTTTTAATTTTTATTTTTACACTGTACTTTAAAAAAAAACTTTTTTGATCACTTTTATTCCTATTACAAGAAATGTAAACATTCCTTGTAATAGAAAAAAGCATGACAGGTCCTCTTAAATATGAGATCTGGGGTCAAAAAGACCTCAGATCTCATATTTACACTTCAATGCAAAAAAAAAAAAAATCTGAAAAAAGTGACAGGCCAAAATGTCATAAAAAAATTAATGCATTTCAGTAATTCAATTATAAAAATGAAACTCATATATTTTATATAGATGTCTTATATACACAGTGATATATGTCAAGCATTTCTTTCTTTTATTTTAATGATTATGGCTTACAGATAGTGAAAACCCAAAATTCTGTATCTCAGTAAATTAGAATATTACATAAAAATTATTTTTAATACAGAAATATTATAATATATAGTTATAGTATGCACTTAATACTTGGTCACGGCTCCTTTTGCATGATTTACTGCATCAATGCAGTGTGGCATGGAGGTAATTACCATTTGGCACTGTTGAGGTGTTATGGAAGGCCAGGTTTCTTTGATAGTGGCTTTCACCTCATCTGCATTGTTGGGTCTGGTGCAGTGGCATTTTTTTTTTTTGAGGGGGCGGCACTACCCCCCAGTGCTGTCTAAAGGTCGGTCCAGCACTTATCCCATCTAGGTGGTGGGTGGCAGGCTGCGGGCAGTGGCTCCGGTGTCCTCCAGCACGGCGGACCCCATCTAGGTGACGGGTGGCGGACTGCGTGCAACGGCTCCAGTGTCCTCTCCTCCAGCATCTTCCTCCACAGCTTTCGCCGTGCATCTCCTCTCTCTTCCTAGGCGCTAGGCATCCAATAGGATCGCCTGACGTTTTGGTCAATCGGGAAATGGGTCTCACAACACGCTTCCTGATTGGCGGGGAGGAGATTTAGTGTCAAAATAGTGAATATTAATTTGTTATCGTTACACAACTGGGTGGGATCGGAGCGCAGAGCCCAGCCTTTTTTTAAGCCTATTAGAACCTCTAGCTCTAATCACGTGCTTTAAAAAAACATTTCCCCATTGGAATCCATACAGTACAGACAAAAACTCACCTTAGTTCTACTGCGTGATTGTAGAGTAATGAGATGAGTATCGCTGCTCAGGCTTGTTGTGTCCCATATGTGGCAAGTTAGAGTAGAAAATTCCGGCAACTCGGATGCTTCTTATGATTAATCTTTATTTGGCACCAACAGCAATGCTACGTCTGAATTGCTAACACATTTCGGCCTTGCTATGAGGAAGGCTCTGGCCAAAATGCATTAGCATTTCAGATGTAGCATTGCTGTTGGTGCCAAATAAAGATTTATGAGAAGAAGCATCCACGTTGGAATCCATAGTCTGGCGCCCTGTATGTAGATCAGGGTGCCGGATGCATGGATAGAGGAGGCTGGGCCTTTGTGCTCCAATGGACATGACACCATGGTCTGGTGTCTCTCATCTTTCGCTTGACAATACCCCACAGATCTCTTTTGTTGGCCAATCAAGCACAGTGATCCCATGATCATTTAACTAGGTATTGGTACTTTTGGCAGTGTGGGCAGGTGCCAAGTCCTGCTGGAAAATTAAATCAGCATCTCCATAAAGCTGATCAGTAAAGGGAAGCATGAAGTGCTCTAGAATTTCCTGGTAGAGGGCTGTACTGACTTTGGACTTGATAAAACACAGTGGACCAACACCAGCAGGTGACATGGCTCCCCAAATCATCACTGACTGTGGAAACTCCATACTGGACCTCATTCAACTTGGATTCTGTGCCTCTTCACACTTCCTTCAGACTCTGGGACCTTAAATTCCAAATGAAATGCATCATTTTCCACACACGCTGCTTCTGCTGTAATTAGTCACAGCAGAAGCTGATAAGCTGGTACCGGCCAATGATGTCTGCCAGCACCTGCCAATCAGTGGGAAGAGAGACTGGATAGAGCTTTGCCTATGTAAACAAGGCAGCGTTCAATCCTGAAAGGGGGGATGTGATGGATCCATCACAGCTCTTAGTAAAAGCAGCACACAAAACACCAATTGTCTTCTTGAGTACTATGGTCCCAACTGCCTTGAGATCATTGACAAGATCCTCCCATGTAGTTCTGGGCTGATTCCTCACCATTCTCATGATCATTGAAACTCCACGAGGTGAGATTTTGCATGGAGCCCCAGATCAAGGGAGATTGACAGTTATTTTGTGTTTCTTCCATTTGTGAATAATCACACCAACTGTTGTTACCCTCTCACCAAGCTGCTTGGTGATGGTCATGTATCCCATTCCAGCCTTGTGTAGGTCTACAATCTTGTCCCTGACATCCTTGGACAGCTCTTTGGTCTTGGCCATGGTGGAGAGAATGGAATCTGAGTGATTGATTGCTTCTGTGGACAGTTGTCTTTTATACAGGTAACAAGCTGAGATTAGGAGTACTCCCTTTAAGAGAGTGCTCCTAATCTCAGCTCATTACCTGTATAAAAGACACCTGGGAGACAGAAATCTTACTGATTGATAGGGGATCAAAAACTTATTTCACTCATTAAAATGCAAATCAATTTATAACTTTTTTGAAATGCATTTTTCTGGACAATTTTGTTGTTATTCTGTCTCTCACTGTTAAAATAAACCTACCATTAAAATTATAGACTGATCATTTCTTTGTCAGTGGGCAAACGTACAAAATCAGCAGGGGATCAAATACATGTTTCCCTCACTGTACATATAAAATTGCAGCTCTCAAACTAAATACAGTAAACCATGTTCATACAATCTCCAATAATTCTCTGATATTTAATGCATATTGGGAGGAATTTCCTAAAACTGGTGCACACAGAATCTGGTGCAGCAGAGCATAGTATCCAGTCAGCTTCTAACTTTAGCTTGTTCAATTAAGCTTTAATAATAAAACCTAGAATCGGATTGGCTACCATGCACAGCTGTACCAGATTCTATATGCACCAGTTTTAGTAACTCCCCCATGTCATTTTTAAATAAATAAAATAATACACTTTTTTTCATAGATACACAGCATATAAGTGAGACATACTTGTTACCTGCAAGTACTTCAGTAAATGATCTTTATTTGTTCATCTAAATTAACTGGTCTGAAGTCTCTAAAGGTGTACATGCATGGTGTATTAAAAGAACAGGGCTTATAACAGAGGACTGAGGTTGGAGAAGATACAGTACAGAGATCTAAGAAGCAGAATGCTGTCCAGAGGAAGCTAGATTGCCGTTGCTAAAGACTTGTATTTGTTTCACTGGCTTATGCAGCCAACCAGCGAGGAAATGGGTGACATTGTAAAGGTGATGGTTACTCTGGTAGTGAAGGGGTGTTATGCTTGGCCCATTCACTAGAAGCCTGTTCCCCACATACTGGGACTGACCCTGCAGCACAGAGAACCTAGGGACCCAGCTTGGAGTCATGTGAGAGATATAGAAGGGACCCCGGGAAGGAGAACAAGCATGGAGTTATGGAGAGGTGTATTTCCTGTGTCCAAAACCAACATACAGAATATTGTCACTGGGAGTGAGATCATGGGACTTCTGAATTGGTTCTCTGTGGTACCGGCTCAGAAATGCTGCATGCCTGGGGAGTGGTGTTCTCTGACAGAAATGTGTCTGAAATGCTTAGCGTTAGCAGACTAAGGCGTATGGCCAAGGAGATAACTGCAACTGTATCGCTCACTTCTAAGTTTGGAGTCTTGCCTTAATGTTGATTTTACATGACTGCAGCTTCTGCCTAAAGTTTAGGCATTGGCGTGTGCAGTTCCAATATGTCCCCATCAAACCCCACCCACAAGCAGGTATTATGGTTGCTGACATTTAAAGTGGTTGTAAGGTTTTTTTTATGTCTTTTTTAAATTACAAACATGTCATACTTACCTCCTCTGTGCAAGGGTTTTGCACAGAGTGGCCCGATCCTTCTCTTCTGGGATCCCTCAGCGGCGCTCCTGACTCCTCCCCGCATCTAGTGCCCTGTCGGAAAAGCGTTCTCCCTTGGGGTACCCGTGCGGGCGTGCTCCCGTGTTCTGCTGCTGTGTCCATTGACACAGACAAAAGGACTAGGCTCCGCCCCCAGCCCCCGCTTCATTGGATTTGATTGACAGCAGCTGCGCTGCTTTCAATCTATCCAGTCAGGATCCGATACACCGGCTGGAATGGGTGTGCTCGTCCCCGGCGTTGGGAATATCGGGCTCAGGTAAGTAAAAGGGGGGCTTTGGGGGGGGGGGGGGGCTGGTGCATCACGGGAGGTTTTTCACCTAATGCATAGAATGCATTAAATTGAAAAACCTCAAGACTTTACAACCCCTTTAAGCTATATACATTTTCTGTCTGAACTTTCTTTTTGATAGCTTCCTCTGCGGCGTCTCTTAAGATGATTTACTGTTTCTTTTTGACTTCTGGCACACCCCGATCTACCAGCACCTGCATGGTCTGTTCCATCCAAGTTTCATATCCTTCCTCCCTTGTTAGTACCAGCTGCACCACATATTAGGCAGGCCATACACAGTACAATTTTTTTTCCTACAACCTAAGAATTTTGCACGATTCCTCCATCAACACAGAAAGTGCCGACAGGGTAATGCCCCCTGCTGAGCAATTGTCTGCTCCTGGCTAGGAGGGGGGGGGGGGGCTGGGACAGGCAGGAAGAAGACAGTGATAACCGTTAGCGGCTATAGGAGCCACTATCGGTAATTGTAAGATAATCTTCCTGCTGAACTGGACAAGATTCGAATGTATGGCCAGTCTTAGATTCTCAGATTTCTGTACCAGGGAAGAATGTTCTGCAGGGCAGCTAAAAGTGGCCATAAACCAGGCTACATACATGAAAAATAACACAATTTGTGAATGCACATTTTTTTTTTGAAGCATACTGGATATCCAACTCAATATTAGAGTCATGACATACAAATCCCTGCAATTGTATCTGAAGAATACTTAATGTTTTCTTAAAAATATGTGTATTTGCATGATGTCATTTGAAAATCAAAATGCCCATGAGAGATTTTCCCTAGAGCAAGTTGCTATATCTAAAGATTTATTTTTTTATTAAACTGCCCCTCTGAGTATAGTGAGTTGTTTTCAAGGACCAATTTACATACATATATATATATAAATATATACACATAGCATAGTGTCTTTAATTGCTTCCTCATTTGTTTGCAATTGTACTGTATTTTTCCTACTGAAGGCAGAGGAACAAATCATGCTAGTGTTTCTTTTTTCTCTCTGTTAAGTAAATCTGTCAAATGTGAGACAATCTTCTTTCAAAAGATGTGGGCAGGTTGGTTGGCCTTTATTTTAAGTCCACTCCACGTTACATGGATATCATGGTCTCCAAGTAGAACTCATTTTGTTTACATAGTCATACTAATGCTTTGGCTCTTATTAGCTTTGATACCTGTGTAGTTGTCGCCTTTGGATCGGACTTCACAATACCAATAGAAG
>BLSH010241528.1:50538-71075 GCA_018402905.1 Glandirana rugosa
AAATACCTTTAGAAAACGAACGAAGACTGTCTAACCGTTGGCGATATCTATTAGTCTAAATACCTACCGATAGATAAATCTATGATTTCGTATAAATGTCGGGCTTTGGTGTTTTTTAGTTGTAAACAATGGTCTTTAAGAGTGTAAAGTAAGGTAAGTTTTATATCCTTGTTAAATAAATGACAAATCCACAAAACATCTGAAAGGGGAGGTCAGTTCAAGACTTTTTTGTCGATGATTTTGTAAATAAACACCTCCGCGTACGCGCCGTCGAGGCTCACGCCTGCATACGTGACTCTCGAGGCGAGGGCTTGCCGATGGTGGCGGCATCGGAAAGGTCTCTCCGCGCCGCGGGGCTCGTCATCCAGGGTACCCGGGTGCTCACTGAGCCCTTGGAGGGGATATCGCAGCTGTATGCCGGCTGTGTCGGAGCTACGGCGGTGGTAGCCGTTCGGGAGCGGAGCTCTCAGTGCATACGTCCGCACTCGGAGCTGCCGCGCATGCGCCTCCACAAATAAATGTTTTAGTAGCTGTTTTTTCAGAACTTGACTGGAGGGGAAAGTCTACAAAACACCTAAACAGTAAATAAATTGTTCCTATATTTTGAATGGAATGAAATGTGAGAATTTCTGGTAACAAATGTTGATTTTTTGTGGTTTCGGGCTGTAAATATGCTTTAGTATCTAAATAGATAGCCATCCATAAATCTGATTATCTATAGCGGTTGCCAATCTGTCAGAAGCAAGCAAAAGATTTCCATAAACAAGGACTGGTGTGGAAAATATTTAAGACTTTAAAGTGGACTTCGGTATTTCTGAATGCATAAATACCTGCCATGCCACAGTACACAGTAAAAGTAAATATTTTCAAAAACTTTATGGTTTATCATCAAAAAGCAGTTCTTGATCTCTGTTTACTAATTGCAGATTTTTGAGGTGTCAATATGTCATATATTATGCATAAAAACATATATTTGTTATAAAATATCACCTTAACCACTTTGGCCCCCGGAAGGCTTTACCCCCTTCACGAACAGGCCATTTTTTGCGATATGACACTGTGTTACAATTATAAAATTGATATCTTTCTTTTCCCACAAATAGAATTTTATTTTGGTGGTATTTGATCACCTCTGCGGTTTATTTTTTGCGATATAAACAAAAAAAGACCGACAATTTTAAAAAAGAAAACAATATTTTTTACATTCTGCTATAAAACATACCCAATAAAAAATGTAAGAAATACATTTCTTCATCAGTTTAGGCCAATATGTATTCTGCTACATGTTTTTGGTAAAAAAAATCCCAATAAGTGTATATTGATTGGTTTGCGCAAAAGTTATAGCATCTACAAACTATGGGATAGATTTATGGACTGCAACATTGCAGAAGACAAATCTGACACTAAGTCAAAGTTTATGGGAACATGTAACACGAATACAGTGATCAGTGTTAAAAAAATGCACTGTCACTGTACCAATGACACTGGCAGGGAAGAGGTTAATATTAGAGGTGATCAAAGGGTTGAATGTATTTCTAGGGAGTGCATGCTAACTGTGTGGGGGTGCTTCAACTGTGGGAAGACAGATATGTGTCCCTGCTTAGCTGAAACACAAGATCTCCATCTCCCTCTTGTTTTTTTTTTTTTATTATTATTATTATTATACAGGATTTATATAGTGCCAACAGTTCAGGCAGCGCTTTACAACTTGAGGGTAGACAGTACAAATACAATACACTCAAATACAGTAGGAATCAGAGGGCTCTGCTCATTAGAGCTTACAATGTAAGAATCTAGTTTACATAGGCAGACTGCCGTTCTGCCTCTCTTGGAACGATCCACAAGTTCCAGGCGGACATGGGGTCCGCTGGACCTGCTGATTGGCTCCCACTGTGTCCAATCACAGCGGGAGCTGGTCTCCAGTGGAGCACATGCGCGCCCCAGACCCATTGCATGAAATGATGTACCTGTACAGGATTTTGCCCAATAGAGCAGCCGCCCCGCATGTATGTGGGGCGGTCGGCAAGTGCTTAATTTCCAACAATATATAAAATGTAAAAAAAGAGAATGTAAAATAATTTTCATGAAGATTTCATATGACATAATGACCATACAAAAAAACAAACAAAAATTTCCCAGCACACGTACTTACTTAGCCAGCCTGCAAAACAACCCAAACTAACCCTGCCTAACAATTCACGTTAAAAACAGAGGGTTTTGTTCACACACGTTCGCAAATATATGTGTAAGCCACAGCGTCTACATCAAGGCTCTTCTGTGAACTGCAGTCCTAACTCTATAATTTTCAGAGCACATATAGCAGTGCACAGATTTACCTGGAGGGAGCCCACTCCACTTTAAAGGTACAGGGATGCCCAGTAAGAGCACAATGGCAGCTGAAGAAACCCAGTGTGTCCTCAACCAACTGTTCAAAAAAAGTGTCAACCACCCCAACCTATAACTAGCCTTTGGAGTAAGGTGCACATGGAAGGGCAACAAACATCACAAAGAACGATTTCCCAACACACTTAGCAGCTACAAACAACTGGCCATTGCCCCCACCTATAACTGTCCTTCGCAGCAAGGAGCAGATGGAAAGGCAGCTCATGCAAAACAAAACCAAAGAAAGCAAATTTTTAGACAGGATAATCCGGGGTTGGTAGCATGGTAGCAGATTAGGAATTTCCTTTGGTTTTGTCTTGCACACTTACCAGCTAGCCTGCAACACCCCCCCTACCCCCCCCCCCCCCCAAAAAAAAGACAAAAAACAAACTGACACTGTCTAACAGTTCATGTTAAAAACATAGATTTTTTTTTGCACACATTTGCAAATATATGCTAACAGCTTTGCAAAAAATACTAGTGTGGTTATGTGGTTGACTAGTGGAATTTTGATTTGTGTTCCACAGATGAATTTTGCTGCTTCAGACAGATAGTATACAATTATAAAAATGAAATTACAAACATGAGTATAAGTCAAGGGTGCTCCGTGACCCACGGGCCAGGAACCATCTAATGTGGCCCACAACCTCAAACCTAATATGCTTAATAATTAATAAAGAAATGCAAAAAACGGAACAGGGAAGAGCATGCCCAGAGTTGACAACCCATCAATCACAATCTTGTTGACCTGCCATCCCAGAGAATCAGAGTGCAGCCGACTCCGTCAGCGGAAGGAGCTGACAACTGCGGAGGGAGCAGGAGCTGCATAAGCTGATGCTTCCTTTGTAGCGACGGATCCTGTCCCAGATGGAGTGATACCAAGTGCAGCTCACCCCAACTCCTGGTCTTGATTCTGCCACCTGTATGTGCTGCCTGTGAACCTCCTGATCCTATCCAGCCGCCTGCACCTGTTTCCTGTGAACCTGGCCTCCATTCTGGCCCTATTTCTGCTTTCTTTTACCGTTTACTCCCTGTACCCCTCAGCCTGACCTTACTTTGCCTGATTTCCTCTTATCCCTGTATGATGAGCTCTGCATGGGCAAGGTGACAACGTCTGTTTAACAGTTGTGCACTTACATTAGGCATTATAAGTTTGATCTAATTCTCAACCCTTCTCATGTAGGGTCTCCATCAATAAGTATTTTCCATCACCTAGGGGAACAAAGTTGAATATGTCATTACTTCCCATGTTAGGGAGTGGGGGTGAGTTCAAGATTCAGTCTGAAGCAACCTTTAGCTGTTCAGACATCTGTCCAAATGCCAGACTTTTAGCCAATTTGGTGGGAATTAAATATCATATACAGTATAGCAGCAGTTTTTGCAGTTCCTATCTATTCAGGAAGTAACAGGTGCCAGTACCCCTGTGTCTTTAGTGTCCAGTGATATCACCTGACCCCATTATTTTTTTTGGCTGTAAATTCCGGGCCATGTAAATAATTGGGTGGGGATAGTGTTACATCACTTACCAAATATGGCCATATCTGGGCAATGACATTGACCAAATTTAGCCGTGACCATAACTGGCCAATGACATCACACAGGAGACCCGGCCCCTTTGTTTACTTTTAGTGTTGGGGCCCCAGGAGATGTCAATTGGTACCATTGAGAGACAGGATCAAATATGTTTGTTCGTCAGCAGTATTGTTTTCTTTTTGCAGGCATTGGGCATTGTTTATTGTGATTGACATGGATCTGCATCTCTGGATATCATGATTGATGGATGCACATGGTTGGACCTTTTTTTTGTTAATTAACCACCTCCCACCCGGCCACTGTATATATACGGCCGGGTGGGAGCCACGCCGTTCTGACTGGACGTTCATTTACGTCCTTCAAAATGGGTGCTCGCAGCGCAGCCGCGCGGTGTGCTGAGGCTCGATCCTGTGATCATTATGATCACAGGATCCAGCCGAGCACAGATCGGGATATGGGCGCCGTGATTGGCCCTCCCGATCATGTGACGGCTTTGTCCAATCACAGCCATCACAATGTAAACAGAGACACGTGTCTCTGTGCCAGTTCTCCCCCCGCCGAGCTCAGTGAGAGCTCAGTGCAGGGGGGGGGGGGGAGCTGCAGCTATGTGACAGCTCTCTGTGTGATGATGATTTCATACAGAGAGCTCTCACAGATTGCCCCCCACACAGTGCACTAAGCACCACTGATACCCCTGTCCCCATACATGTCAGTGTCCCTATAAAACAGTCCCCAAAACATCTGTATGTCGCCTATCACATCTGTCACAGAACCCAAAACATCTGTATGTCCCCATCACATCTGTCACAGTCCCCAAAACATCTGTCTGTTCCCATCACATCTGTCACCATACACAAAACATCTGTCTGTCCCCGTCACATCTGTCACAGTCCCCAAAACTTCTGTCTGTCCATCACCGCCAACACCAAATAAACCCAGATTTGGGTTATTATTACCAAAGAAGTGTAGCAGTATCATTTTTGGTAAAAATTTATGAAGAGAAATTGCTTATTTGCAAAATTTTATAACAGAAACAAAGAAAAATGCATTGTTTTTGAAAATTTTCGGTCTTTTTTAATTTGTAGTGCAAAAAATAAAAAACCCAGAGGTGATTAAATACCACCAAAAGAAAGCTCTATTTGTGTGAAAAAAAATGATAAAAACTTCATTTGGGTACAGTGTTGCATGACCACGCAATTGTCATTCAAACTGCAACAATGCTGAAAGCTGAAAAATGGTCCGGGAAGGAAGGGGGTTTAAGTGCCCAGTATTGAAGTGGTTAAAGGACTTGTCAAAATCCATGCAAGTGTCTGTATTTTCTGTTTACTTTTTATCTGAATGTGTATGTGCATTATGTACCCCTTACTCATTAACATGGGGTTGGTATCTGAGTGACTCTTTTTCTTTAAAGGGGTTTTCAGATTCTGATAAGTCCCCTCCCCTGCATGCAGACCCCCACAACCACTGGGACCGTACCTTTGTCCTCATCAACATGGGGGAAAAGGTGCTTTCCCAAAGGGTTCAAAAAGGTACTACACCTTGTTGAAGGCATGGGGCTTAACATTGTTGGGCGGGGGGAGGAGGGTAGGCAACCACTTGCCCCCTCCCCTTTTCTGTCCTGCCAAGCTGCATGCTAGAATAGAAATCTGGTAAAGATTTCCTGGTGGTCTTCATGCTTGTTTGTGTCTTAAAATTTGGGTCTGGTATAGAATTTCAGGGGGAAATACTTGCTTACTGGGCATTAGAGTTGGGAGAACAGTTCGGCCCGAGCATGACTTTGGGCCGAACATTGGCTGTTCACCCATTCATTGAACACCTTTATCGGGGCTTTCGACCGTAAGTTCAGCCCACCGAATAACCACAATGCCCTGCGCCGCCACACAGTGCATTGGAAGCCCTTATTGGCTGAAGCAATGAAAGCTTTTCAGGGCACAGAGCACTGTCAGAGCCATGATTGGAGAAAATAATGATTCAATCATGGCTCATTGCTCTTAGTCCCACCCCACACTATAAAAATATTCTCCCCATAGCAGCCATTTGTAGTGTAATACTGGCTTGGAGAGAGATAGAACAGGGCTCTGTTCAGTGCTGCTAGTGAGTTAGTGTGCCTTAAGTGTGCTATTGTGCTTCTATTGTCAGTGCAGAATATCAGTTTAGTGTGAATCTAGTGATAGTTCAGTGTGAGTGTAGTGTGACCATTCATTTTTACTTTAGTGTCAGTTGAATTTGTCAGGGCAGGTTTCCTGCAGTATATATCAGTGCATTACTGCACATTTAACGCAGTATATATCAGTGCATTACTGCATGTTTAACTCAGTATATTTCCTTGCGTTACTGCACGTTTAACGCAGTATATATCTGTGCCTTACTGTATGTTTAACGCAATATATATCAGTGTGTTACTGTAGGTTTAACGCAGTATATATCCGTCCGCTACAGCACGTTTAACGCAGTATATATTTGTGGGTTACTGCATGTTAATGCAGTGTATATATTAGTGCTTTACTGCACATTTAATGCAGTATATATCACTACATTACTTCAGGTTTTACACAGTAGACAGTATATCTGTGCGCTACTGGACGTTTAACGCAGTACATATCAGTGCATTACTGTATGTTCAATGCAGTATATATCCATGCGTTACTGCACGTAAGGACATCCATTTAAGCCCTTCTGGCATTTTAAGCCTGCACTGTAGCCGTTTTTCGGCTATAGCGCGGGTATAAAGTGGTTAATGTTGATTTTAAAGCTTAAAATTGCTACTCCCTGCCAAATGCAGTTTTGTTTTGTTTTTTTGCTTTTGTACATGTCCCAGAGCAGTGCTCAGTTCCTGCTTATTAGACTAGAAAATGGCCATTACTCTTTTTTTATAATTTGACTTATAATGACTCCAATGGGTTTTGGATGCAGCACACAAATTTTACTCATGTTCACTGTACTTGTCCCAAACCAAACCCAGGTACATTCTGCTTATCACTACTAGGGACTTGGGACTACTTGACAAGTTAACTTTGCTTACACACATAGATGGTATCCATGTAGAAGCACCAGCTTAACTGTTAAAATTCCAACAGACTTTGCTTTCTCAATACTTAGAAATAATATTGGGATTTCTGTGTAAATGTGTGTTGAATGAAAGACAAAAAAATTACTTGATTCCCCCGTTCACACACTAAATGTGAATGGTGAAATTCTTCCTGCTGTGCTATTGTGACCTGACAGCTGGGAAACTTTCTTGTGTCAGAATGCACTGATCAACACTGTGGCTATAGCCCGGGGTGCTGATTGAGCAGGGAAAGTTTGACAGGCTGGTTGTACAGAAGTCAACAATGTGTGTAAACCTGACAAGCTGACTGTCAGCTGTCAGGTGAAAGTGACAGAAGGAGACAGGCGAACATTAATTTGTTGATCTCCCCTAACTAGTAAGAACCTGAAAGTTGCAAGTATTACATCACTTCCGGGTCCAGCTATCACTTTTCCTGGCCACTGTGGCTGGAAAATAAGCTAATGAAGGGTGATTTGCACTCCTTTAGCTCATATAGGGGGGAGGTGAGACATCAGGGGTCTAAATGACACCTCATATCTTATTAAAGAGTACTTGTCACAAAAATAGTATGATATGGTTACTTTTGATATGTGATAAAAAAATAAAACACCTGCCCCATCCCCCCCCCAAAAAAAAAAAATTGAGCCCTAACCCCCAAATACACATATTGCTGTGTATGCCTGGAATGAGAGAAATCATTCTACGGGCAATTATTTTTGGTCAGTTCTAAATTGATGACCTGTTGGTGCTTGAAATGTTGGGTAACTATTTACTCAATGCAACCTCTTCTTTTATATTTTACCAAAAATGGGGTACTAAATTGCATTTAATTAATGTGTAAACCAAAAATTAGATTTAATGTGTTTTTCCAGAAATGTTCAAACTACCACCATTTTATTCTCCAAGGTTCAAACTGTTGTCAACAGGCCATACTTGCTGTTTTCACCAGCTCTATTTTTAGAGCACTCTTTGTGAACCCTGTGTGATGTTATACAAGGTGCGATAGTGGACGGGCGATATTTGTAGGCTCGCATACGTTCACTTAGTGTGAACTGATGAGAGCCCGACCTGGGGTTTCCAGCCACCCTGGCAGAGCTGGTTCCAGCCAGGAGTTTCAGGTCCACCCAAATCCCTCTCCAGCTGCATATAACAACCCAGAAGAGATCTCACAGGAGCTCACCCTGGGACTTAGTATGCTTACGCTGAGAGAGCGAAGACCTAGAGTTGGTGGTTGCTCTAAGGAGTGCAAAAGACAAAGGTTTGTGTTTGTTTGAGGGTGTCAGCGACAAGCCCGCCATCTTATAGAGAGGTATCCTGCTGTATTAGTTTAGCACCGTAGGGCAAGGTTTTTTTTAGATGTTTTGTTTATTTTATGACTTGCAACCTTTTTGCTAAAAAAAAAAACGGGGTTGCCAGACGTTTAAGAAAGTTGGTCTTACCACCATTTTCCCAGGAAAGGTGATCCACACGAGCTAATCGTCCACATGTGGTGGACTCAGCGGACATCTTTCCAAAATGGAGGTGATGTTGAAGGCCTTGCTACAGGCGACTGCGGCTCAGCGGGAAACCAACCTCCAGGTCGCACAGGCTGCTGCAGCTCAGCGGTAGGAGAATCGCCGACAGCATGGGGCTCAGCGGGACGAGAGTCACCAGGCCATCTCAGCACAACAGGAGACAAATTTGCACAGGCTCTGCTGGAATTAAAGGAGGGGCCCTCACCTCTGGTGACAGTGGAACCAAAGTTGGTACGCGCCTCTTACTATCTGCAGAAGATGACACCTGCAGATAACGTGGAGGTGTACCTCACGTCTTTTGAATGAGTCGCTCTTCGCGAAGGATGGCCAAAAGAACAGTGGTTGGGACTGCTAGCGCCTTTTCTGACAAGTGAGCCCCAAAAGGCCTATTTTGATTTGGAACCCGATAAGGCCCAGAACTATGGGGTTGATTTACTAAAGCTAGAGAGTGCAAAAACTGGTGCAGCTTTGCATGCTAGCCAATCAGCTTCAAACCTCAGCTTGTTCAGCTTGTTCAATCAAGCTTTGACAAAAAAAACCTTGAAGCTGATTGGTTTCTGTGCGGAGCTGCACCACATTTTGCACTTTCAAGCTTTAGTAAATCAACCCCTATGAGTCGCTAAAAATGGAGATACTCGCATGCCTGGGTGTCACCATGGCAGTCTGGGCTCAATGGGTGCATCAGTGGACTTACCGCATGGACCAGCCACAAATGTTTAACTTAATCCATCTCACCAAAAAGTGGTTACATCCGGAGACTTTGCCAGGCCCTCGGTGTGGTCATGGACCAGTTTCTGCTTGCGCTCCCTGCGACTTTGAGGAAGTGAGTCAGCCAGGGAGGCCCAAAAATGGCAACCCAACTGGTGGACCTCGTGGAGAGATACAGTGTGACTGAGAACTTGTGGTACCTGTCTGTGCCCCACTCCAATGTATAAAGGGGTAAAAAAAATCACACAGCGGATCCAGGAAGACTCTCCCAATGTTCAAGGGCATCGGGAAGATTAATAAGACTGCTGTAATGACTAACAAGACTTTGGGCTCTGGACCTAGAGACTGGCCAAGGAAGCCAGGAAGTTCTTGGGGACCCTTAAGAGGACTGGGTGTAGAGCACATACAGTGCTACCGATGCCATGCATTGGGCCATATTGCTGCCAATTGTCCCCTGAATGATGAACCCATGCAATGCGATTATACTTATGTGAATAGACGCCTTTCTTTTTTTGCACAGGTCGCATACACAGCATTATGTTCACGTCGCATGGAGAAGCAGGTGTGTGTGATTTCTATTGATGGTAAACCAGTCACTGCTCTGCTTGACTCGGGTAGTGTGGTAATGTTGGTCAAAAGCAATTGTATAAATTCTGCAAGGTTACACCCTAGAACTGTCGGTGTCATTTGCATCCATGAGGACACTTGGGGCTACCAGATGGCGTTGGTTGAGATTGACACCCCTTGGGGCAGTGTGACACATTCAGTGGGAGGGTGGTGGTACCTTCATTGCTTTATGAAGCCTTATTAGGGAGGGATTTTCCCAATTTTGGAGGTTATGGGAACACACAGAGAATCTGGAGGATAGAGCTCCCCCTGCTGAGGAAGCACGGGACCTCTCACCTGACCCTTTTTGCCAAATGGAAGGGGAGACTGGTGGCAGAACCGAGGAAGGAGGCCCTCTTCTTTTTCCGGTAATGGCTGGGCAGCCGGAATATAGCACCCCGCTGGTGGCTAATGACCCAGAAAGTGTCCATGAGAGTGAACAGGATGTAGTACCTGACTTGGAGGTCCGGAGAGAGGACTTCTATATAGAACAACTACGCGATGCCACCCTGATTAGAGCCAGAGAAAATATTAAGGTGATAGATGGGGAACCCATGAAACCTAATTGGGCGGCGTCTTTTACCTATATGGCTCTGAAGAACCAGTTGTTGTATCAGGTGGGGAAACTCCGGGAGAAGGAGGTAGAGCAACTAGTGGTTCCCAAACCCTACCGCAGGATGGTGTTAGACTTAGCACATGAGCATGTAATGGGGGGACATCTGGTTGTAGAGAAGACCAGGGAGAGAATAACCCAGAGGTTCTTCTGGCCCGGGTTGCATGCAGATGTCAGAGGGTTTTGTGAATCCTGCCCTGAATGTCAACACTCTGCGCCCTCGCCCCATTTTCGTAGTCCACTTGTTCCACTGCACATAATTGAAGTACCATTCCAAAGAATTGGCATGGATCGCGTGGGACCCATAGTAAAGTATGCCCGGGGACACCGGCACATCCTCGTAATACTAAATTACATGACCCGCTATCCTGAAGCAATACCCTTGAGGAACACCTCCGCTAAGACTATAGCCACAGAGTTGGTCCAGGTATTTAGTCGGGTGGGGATCCCTAAAGAAGTCTTAACAGATTTGGGCACCCTGTTTATGTCCCGTGTAACCAGGGAATTGTGCAAGTTGTATAAAATTTTCCATCTCTTTACCTCTGTATACCTCCCCCAAAAGGATGGACTGGTTTAACAAAACACTCAAAAACATGTTGAAAAAGGTAGTGGAAAAAGATGGGAGATATTGGGATATGTTGCTGCTGTATCTCATATTTGCCATACCAGAGGTTCCGCAGGTATCTATGGGGTACTTCCCATTTGAACTCTTGTATGGAAGATATCACCGAGAATTGTTAGATGTCGTCAAAGAAACACGGGAAGGGGAAGCCACCCCCCATAGGAGTGTCTTTGATGCAGGATAGAATCACAGTGGTCCTGCCTCTGGTACGAGAGCATATGGAACGAACCCAGAGAAGGGTTCATAATCGGGGCATTAAGACTCAAACTTTCAACCCCTGGGGATAAAGTACTGGTGCTGGTCCCCACTGTTGAAAGTTAATTCCTCGCAAAGTGGCAGGGTCCCTTTGAGATTAAGGAAATATTAAGGGAAGTAAACGACAAAGTTTACCAGCCGAGGGAAAGGAAGCCCAAACAAATCTATCATGTTAACCTCTTAAAACCATGAAAAGACAGAGAGGCTTTGTTGCCCGTACCGCCTCCTCAAAGAGATAGGGTACCAATGACACCGGACGTCCCCCTGATGGAATCCTTATCAGTAGCCCAACAACAGGACGTTAAAGAGTTTGTGAATGAAAATAGAGACTTTTTCTCCCCTTTGCCTGGACTTACCACAGTGGTTCAATATGACATAATCACAGAACCAGGTGTTCGCATAAATGTGAAACCTTATAGAATACCTGAGGCTAGGCATGAGGCAGTAGCAAATGAGATACAGAACATGTTAGAGTTGGATGTGAGTTGGATGTGATAGAGGAGTCCCACAGTGACTGGTGGAGCCCCATAGAGCTGTTCCCAAAGCCCGATGTCACTATCCGGTTCTGTAACGACTTTAGAAGACTGAACAGCTTGTCCAAGTTTGATGCGTACCCAATGCCTCGGGTCGATGAACTCGGACAACCCTGGACTTAACTAAGGGTTACTGGCAGACACCCCTAACAGAGTCAGCCAAGGAGAAAATGGCCTTTTCTACTCCCGAGGGCTCCTTCCAGTACAAATGAATGCTGTTTGGTCTGAATGGGGCTCCTGTATCATTCCAGAGGATGATGGACAAGACGTTGAGGCCACATCACCCCTATGCAGCCGCTTACTTGGATGAAGTGGTCATCCACAGTCCTAATTAGGAATCCCATTTGCCCTGAGTGCAAGTGGTTGTAAATTCCCTTTGGAAAGCAGGGCTCACAGCCAACCCCAAAAAGGGTGCCATCGGTCTAGAGGAGGCCAAATACCTTGGCCACATTATTGGGCGGGGACTCGTTAAACCCCAGACCAACAAACTAGAGGCAATCCAGAAGGGGCCCCAACCCTGAACTAAAAAGCAGGTGCGTGCGCTCTTGGGGATCACGGGGTACTATAGGTGCTTCATACCAGACTTTGCCACCATTGCCGTTCCCCTGATGGACCTGACAAGGGGCAGAGGGTCATTATGGTGAAGTGGAGCCTGGAAGCAGAGAAAGCATTTCAGAAGCTAAAGCAAGCCCTGTGTGTACAACCTGCACTTGTGACCCCGGACTTAACAAAGAATTTGTGGTTCAGGTCAACGCCTCTGATGTGGGTCTAGGGGCGGTACTGTCCCAGATTAGAGACGGGGAGGAGCACCTGGTCGCATACCTAAGCCGGAAGATGAACCGACACAAGAAAAATTATGCCATAGTCGAGAAGGAATGTCTCGCCAATAAATGGGCCTTGGAGGCCCTAAAGTACTATTTACTGGGCAGGCCCTTTCGACTGGTCACCGACCATGCCCCCCTGAAGTGGATGTGTGAC
This sequence comes from Glandirana rugosa, assembly GCA_018402905.1. Classification (NCBI taxonomy): domain Eukaryota; kingdom Metazoa; phylum Chordata; class Amphibia; order Anura; family Ranidae; genus Glandirana; species Glandirana rugosa. The sequence goes on from BLSH010241528.1 coordinate 63,332, forward strand.
AACAGGGGAAAAAATAGATGGGTGACAAGGTGGTTTTTGGCCCTACAGCCCTACAACTTTACAGTGGAACATAGGGCAGGAAAACTGCAGAACAATGCAGATGCCCTTTCCTGGTCCACTGTATGGGTGTGACAGAAGCTCTGCCACAAGGGCTTGAGCAGAGGGGGGGGATATGTGACGTTATGCGAGGTGCGATAGTGGATGGGCGATAATACGTTCACTTGGGGTGGACTGATGAGAGTCTGACCCAGGTTTTCCAGCCACCGTGGCCGAGCTGGTTCCGGCCCAGAGTTACTGTTCAACCCAAATCCCTCTCCAGCTGCATATAACGACCAGGAAGAGATCTCACAGGAGCTCACCCTGGGACTCTGTATGCTTACGCTGAGAGAGCTAAGACCTAGAGTTGGTGGTTGCTCAAAGGACTCCAAAAGACAAAGGTTTGCATTTATTTGTTTGAGGGTGTCTGGGACAAGCCCAACATTGTATAGAGAGGTATCCTGCTGTATTAGTTTAGTGCTGGACGGCAAGGTTTTCTTTTGATGATTTGATTATTTTATGACTTGCAACCTCTTTGCTGAATAATACTGGCAACCTGCCAGACTTTTAAGAAAGTTGGTCTTCCCGCTACCTTTTTCCCAGGAAGGGTGATCCACACTTGCTAATTTCCCTTACCTGTCATTGCCTCTTTCCCATTCTTGTTTCCTGTGTTCCTGGCTCTATCTTCTGGTTGATCTGGTCTCTGCATCATGCATGCTTCAAGTGGAACGCATCTTTGATTGAAGAAATACAATTGTTCTGTCCAAATAGTGTACGAGTAAGTTTATGAAAACTGTGATCCTTTAACCTTAAAAGTAAATGATCTTTATAGCTGATTAGCTAAAAATTGTTTTTTTCCAGCTGATCATCTTGAAGTACTGCAATTTGTATAAAGTTTTACCCAGAGCTATTAGAATATACACTATCTCACAAAAGTGAGAACAATCCTCACATTTTTGTAGATATTTTATTATATATTTTCATGTGACAACACTGAAGAAATTACACTTTGCTACAATGTAAAGTAGTGAGTGTACAACTTGTATAACAGTGTAAATTTGCTGTCCCCTCAAAATAACTCAACACAGCCATTGATGTCTAAACTGCTGACAACAAAAGTGAGTGCACCCCAAAGTGAAAATGTCCAAATTAGGCCCAAAGTGTCAATATTTTGTGTGGCCACCATTATTCTCCAGCTCAGCCATAACCCTCTTGGGCATGGAGTTCACCAGAGCTTCACAGGTTACCACTGGAGTTCTCTTCCACTCCTCCATGATGACATCTCGGAGGTGGATGATAGAGACTTTGCACTCCTCCACGTTCCATTTAAGGATGCCCCACAATAGGGTTTCGGTCTGGAGACATGCTTGGCCAGTCCATCACTTTTAACCTCAGCTTCTTTAGCAAGGCAGTGGTCATCTTGGAGGTGTGTTTGGGGTCGTTATCATGTTGGCATACTGCCCAGTATACTGCGGCCCAGTCAACAAAGGGAGGGGATCATGCTCTGCTTCAGTATGTCACAGTACATGTTGGCATTCATGGTTCCCTCAATGAACTGTAGCTCCCCAGTGCCGGTAGCACTCATGCAGCCCCAGACCATGACACTCCCACCACCATGCTTGACTGTAGGCAAGACACACTTGTCTTTGTATTCCTCACCTGGTTGCCACCACAAACGCTTGAAACCATCTGAACCAAATACGTTTATCTTGGTCTCATCAGACCACAGGGCATGGTTCCAGGTCTTTAGTCTGCTTGTTTTCAGCAAACTGTTTGTGGGCTTTCTTGTGCATCATCTTTAGAAGAGGCTTCCTTCTGGAACAACAGCCATGCAGACCAATTTGATATAGTGTGCGGCGTATGGTCTGAGCACTGACAGGCTGACCCCCCACCCCTTCAACCTCTGCAGCAATGCTGGCAGCAATCATACGTCTATTTCCCAAAGACAACCTATGGATATGAAACTGAGTATGTGCACTCAACATCTTTGGTCGACCATGGCGAAGCCTGTTCTGAGTGGAACTTGTCCTGTTAAACCGCTGTATGGTCTTGGCCACTGTGCTGCAGCTCAGTTTCAGGGTCTTGGCAATCTTCTTATAGCCTAGGCCATCTTTATACAGAGCAACAATTCTTTTTTTCAGATCCTCATAGAGTTCTTTGCCATGAGGTGCCATGTTGAACTTCCAGTGACCAGTATGAGAGAGCGATAACAACAAATTTAACACACCTGCTCCCCATTCACACCTGAGACCTTGTAACACTAACGAGCCACATGACACCGGGGAGGGAAAATGGCTAATAGGGCCCAATTGGACATTTTCACTTTGGGGTGTACTCACTTTTGTTGCCAGCAGTTTCAACATTAATGGCTGTGTGTTGAGTTATTTTGAGAGTACAGTAAACTTACACTGTTATACAAGCTGTACACTAACTACTTTACATTGTAGCAAAGTGTAATTTCTTCAGTGTTGTCACATGAAAAGATATAATAAAATATTTACAAAAATGTGAGGGGTGTACTCACTTTTGTGAGATACTGTATATAGTATATATACACATTTCATGCCACCTGGGAGCTATACAAAATTTACATGGAAAATGCCTATTTTTATTGTAAAGCATCATTATTGAAAAAACTATAGCATGTGTATTCATTAGATAATATTGTAGAAAATAAACAAGTGTCAGCTGGCCAACTTAGAGAAATTCTCTAGAGAACGCTGTTAAATGTAAAGATTATTTTTCTAATTTACCTGCCCCTTGAGTATAGTAAGCAATTAGTAAAACTGTTTTACATATATAAGGGAGAACTTCCTTTATATTCTCCCTGATTTGTAATACTGTATGATCCTGAAGATGTGGGGCTAAATGATGACTGATATTTATTTTTTACTTTACTCACTTGAACAAATCTGTCACATGTGAGCTAAGATCACAGCATTGAAAAGCAAAATGGGACTTTATAGAGATCAAAATCAAGTGCACTTTGAGCCAATCTATCAGGAATAAACTGTTTCCAAATGTCTCAAATATCTATCTAGCTATCTTAGATATCTACCCACCTGATATTTTAAAATTCAGCAATAGGAAAGTACATTCTTTTTATTTTCTCCTTGAGAAAGGTGAATTGTGACTCATCAAAATGTTAGTGCAATGAAGCTATTACTGTATACCATCCTCATTGTTCATCTGCAAAGACCCTTTGAGTGCCTTTTATACCTGTTGCTGCATTATTAATTTTGTGTGCATCATTTATCCTGGATAGAGCACTGATACAGCATTCTTGTATGATAGCCCAAATAATCTTTTGAATTAACTATTGCATTGTAATGGAAAAGACAAATGTTACATTAGTGGAAGAGTTTATTCTGATAGGGTTTCCTGGTAGTCCCATGTTACGGGTATTTATATTTACATCACTTTTACTGGTCTATATTGTCACAATGGCTGGAAATATATTCATTATTGTTATCATCTCTATTGACTATCGCCTGCACTCACCAATGTATTTCTTCTTGTCCTGCTTATCCTTTATGGAAATATTAGGCATTTCTACAGTGATTCCTGAACTTTTATTAATCATTGCCACAGAAAATGGGACAATATCTAAGAATGGATGCCATACACAAACTTACTTTTACTATTTTGCATTTAGTACAGATTTTTTTATATTGACAGTTATGTCCTTTGATCGTTATTTGGCTGTGTGTCACCCTCTCAGGTACTCTTCCATTATGATAAATAGTCTCTGTGTAAAGCTGGTCACTGGCTGCTTAATAACATCATCTTTAGGTATTTTATTCTCATTGATAATTAAACTGCAGCTACCTTTTTGTGGTCATGTGTTGGATCACTTTTTCTGTGACAGCTCAGCTGTACTAAAACTGGTCTGTGTAGATGTCAGAGTGATAAAACGTAATGACATTATTATGGCTGTTTTTTTATTGATTGGATGTCTAATGCTTACTGTGATTTCATATATCTTAATTGTAACCACTGTAATAAGAATCCCATCAAAAAAAGGTAGACAGAAAACATTTTCTACGTGTGTGTCCCACCTCTTAATGGTCTTGATTGTGTTTGGAAGTGCCATTTTTATTAATATAAGGCCACCAAAGGACTATTCAGTGGAACCAGACAAAGCTGTGAATCTCATCAGTATAATTCTGGCCCCTTTGCTGAATCCTTTTATTTATACATTAAGAAATGAGAAAGTGAAAAATTGTATCAGGGATGCTACAAACAGATACCTTAGTAGCTGGTGTTTCAAAACTTGAGAGAGGGTCAAAGGCAGCAACACCAGCCCTCAACGACTCTCATACTGATCAGTTTTTATGGAAACCCAGAAATCACTGCATATAGGTAAGCTGCTGAAAACGTATAAAAGCTGTAAACCTGAAATTTGTGATATGAAATCAAAAATCACTGTTATTATAGTGCAGCACTAATATTGTAAATGTGAATAAATCAAATTTTGTAAAAAATGTAAACCATTTTTTTTTTCTTCCAAAAAGGGTTTTATTGAAAGATAATCAGGTTAACAAATGTTAAAGTCATTGTAGTTGACAATAAATTGTGTACATCAGTAGAATATACATAGAGTGAGGTCATGGTATATTATGAAACATTTGGATCGTGAACAAAAGATAACATATCACAATATATTGTATAATTCCATTTAGAAGGATATATATAAAAGTAATCAAGCTATAGAGTTCTTACGGTAACTACATATTTTGTAATGCGAAAGTTTATTTTGCATTATCAAGAGGGCAAACAAGAATCGTCATTAGAATTTGTAGATATAGAGGGAAAGAGTAAATCCTCCCTTTGTTTAACTTCTCTGTGTGACCAGGGCACACTAGGGATGGGCCGAACATCCCCCGGTTCGGTTCGCACCAGAACATGGGAACAGGCAAAAAAAATCAGTGCGAACATTCGAACACCGTTAAAGTCCTATGGGACCCGAACATGAAAAATCAAAAGAGCTTATTTTAAAGGCTTATATGCAAGTAATTGCCCTAAAAAGTGAATTGGGACCCAGGTCCTGCCCTAGGGGACATGTATCAATGCAAAAAAAAGTTTTTAAATCAATAGTTTTTTCCAGGAGCAGTGATTTTAATAATGCTTAAAGTGAAACAATAAAAATTAAATATTCCTTTAAATAGTGGGGGGTCCCTTAGTCTGCTTATAAAAGGGCGCACCTCTGTGATGTTTAGAACATAGCTAGAGCAAAATGACATTTCCAAAGGAAAAATTGTAATTTATTATCGCGGCTGTTATGTATTGCCAGTTCCCGACAATATACAGAAAGATCACTGAAAACATTTGCGTGGGGTCCCCCTCCCAGGCCAAACATACTTACATAGTTAGTCAGGTTGAAAAAAGACACAAGTCCATCTAGGTCAACCAAAAAAAAAAATAGAAAAATTCTATATAACCATACAAGCCCATATACAATCCTTCACCCACAGTTGATCCAGAGGCAAAAAACCCCAGCAAAGTATGATCCAATTTGCTATAACGTGGGAAAATCCTTCCTAATCCCCCAAAAGACAATCAGATTCACCCTGGATCAACTTTACCTAAAAAGGTTTGTACCCAGTTATATTATTTACATTAAGGAAAGAATCCAGGCCTTTTTTAAAGCAATCAACCGTGCTGGCCAAAACCACTTCTGGAGGGAGTCTATTCCACATTTTCACAGCTCTTACTGTGAAGAAACCTTTCCTTATTTGGAGATGAAATTTTTTCCTCTAGATGTAAAGAGTGCCCCTTTGACCTTTGTGATGACCTTAAAGTAAATAACTCAACACCAAGTTCACAATATGGACCACTTATGTATTTGTACATGTTGATCATATCCCCCCTTAATCTCCTCTTCTCAAGAGAGAATAAATTCAGTTCCTCTAATCTTTCCTCATAGCTGAGCTCCTCCATGCCTCTTATTAGTTTGGTTGCCCTTATCTGTACTTTCTCCAGTTCCCCGATATCCTTTTTGAGAACTGGTCCCCAAAACTGAACTGCATATTCCAGATGAGGTTTACTAATGATTTCTACAGGGGCAAAATGGTGTCTATCTCTGGAGTCCATACCTCCCTTAATACAAGAAAGGATTTTGCTTGCTTTGGAATCCACAGCTTGGCATTGCATGCCATTATTAAGCTTATGATCTACCAAAACCCCCAGATCCTTCTCCACTATGGATTCCCCCAGTTGTACTATCCCTAGTATGTAAGATGCATGCATATTCTTAGCCCCCAAATGCATAAATTTAAATTTATCAATATTAAACCTCATTTGCCACATAGTCATCCAATTAGACAGTGCATTGAGGTCTGCTTGTAAGTTGGAGACATCCTGTAAGGATGTTATTTCACTGCATAGCTTGGTGTCATCTGCAAACACTGAAATGGTACTTTTAATCCCAGACCCTATATCATTTATACATACATTGAAAAATAAGTGTCCCAACACTGAACCTTGGGGTACATCACTGATAACATTAGACCATTCAGAATAAGAATCATTAACCACTACTCTCTGAATTCAGTTTTTTAGCCAGTTTTCTATCCATTTACAAACTGATCTTTCCAAGCCTGTAGACTTTACCTTACACATTAGACACGTGTGGAGAACGGTGTCAAACGCTTTTGCAAAAGCAAGGTTTTACTTACCTCCTTGTAAAAAGAAATCAGGTTTGTTTAACAACTTCTGTCTTTCATGAATCCATGCTGTCTGTTGCTTAAAACATTTTCCAACACAAACTCATCTATGTGGTCTTTTATTAAACTCACCAGTATCTTCCCAGCTATAGAAGTTAAACTAACAGGTCTATAGTTACTTGGTAAAGACTTTGATCCCTTTTTAAATATGGGCACCACATTGGCCCTACACCAATCCAGTGGTACTATTCCAACCATTAAGGAGTCCCTAAAAATTAGATACAATGGCTTTTAAATGACACAGCTCATATCCTTTAGAATCAGTGGATGGATGCCATCTGGTCCAGGTGCTTTATCTAACTTTATTCTGTCTAAATACTTCTGGACCATTTCACTTTTGAGCCACTGAGGGACAGATTATTGTTCTAAAATCATCTCATAGTGCAATAGAGAGAGATTCCCGCTGCTGCTGTGAGGGACAGATTATTGTTCTAAAATCATTGTATAGTGCTATAGGGAGAGGTTTCTGCTTCTGCTGTGAGGGACAGATTATTGTTCTAAGATCATCTCATAGTGCTATAGGGAATGGTTCCTGCTGCTGCTGTGAGGGACAGATTAGTGTACTAAAATCATCTCAGAGCTATAGGGAGAGGTTCTTGCTGCTGCTGTGAGGGACAGATTAGTGTTCTAAAATCATCTCCTAGTGCTATACGGAGAGGTTCCTGCTGCTCCTGTGAGGGACAGATTATTGTTCTAAAATCATCTTATAGTACTATAGGGAGAGGTTCCTGCTGCTGTGAGGGACCGATTATTGTTCTAAAATCATCTTATAGTACTATAGGGAGAGGTTCCTGCTGCTGGTGTGAGGGACAGATTATTGTTCTAAAATCATCTCATAGTGCAATAGAGAGAGATTCCCGCTGCTGCTGTGAGGGACAGATTATTGATCTCTAATCATCTCATAGTGCTACAGGGAGAGGTACCTGCTGCTGGTGTGAGGGACAGATTATTGTTCTAAAATTATCTCATAGTGCTTTAGGGAG
>BLSH010241528.1:110043-123022 GCA_018402905.1 Glandirana rugosa
TCGACAAACCGCAAAGTTTACGGTGACTTGATATATACTTTTCACGGCCACGTTACACACGATACTCAAAGGAAACCAGTTATGTGATGAATGTTGGCCACCCAATGTATCAGTAATTACTAATTTCTCCTTCTTCTATTACAATTTGTATTATTGCTGCTGTAGCCCATGTGCACAAGTGTGTTAGAGTTTTGATGATAAAATAAAGTAATGATAACAATAATGATAATAATAATAGCAAATAATGTTAAAATAAATCACTGTAAATCACAGTTTTTGCCAGCTTCTTAATCTCTGTTGTTGCTGCTGTAGCCCATATGTAAACTTAATGCTCAATTGCAAACCACTATGACATTAATAACATGCTTTACAGTTGCTGTTTTTTCAAAGTGCTTATTATAGTGCTCACAGGTGCTCCTTATAGTGCATACATATTTGCATACAAGATTTTAAATGGACTGTATAATTGAACGGTTTTAGACCAAAGGAAACTCATAGCACACATTGCACCGGCACTTTTCATATATAGTTCAGTGGCATTTGAAACGCCAAACAGCTTGTAAAGGCGCCTAAACGCGGTAACTCGCGTCTAGGACCTTTTAGTTTACAGGCATTTCTATTTAAAAAAAAAATTCTTTAAAAACGCTCCTAGACGCAAATGCTGCTAAACGCTGCATGCAAAACGCGTCAAAACGGCCGTTTTAGACGTCGGTTTTTAGCTGTCAAAATAAATCATTCAGGGGAGGTTAACATGGCGTCCCGTGTAAGAGTGCAGCTACCGTTCTGTGATCATGTGTTGGATCCATAGGTGTGCGCAATCTATTGCAATAGGGTGTGCACCTCAAAGCTCAAACACATATGTGTATACTGTATATACTGACAGTGTCATTAGAGCAGTGGACTGTGTCAGTAGGACAGTGGATGGCGTCAGTAGTTGTATTATTTTATTTTTTAATATTTTTTACAATTTTATTTTTCGATCCAATATTTTTAGGAGCCCTGTTAGGGGTCTTTGGTGCGAAATTAGGGGTTTAAACAGGGGGAGTCTGCACCACACACGGTGACGTGAGCCTGCTCTGTACCATTGCGCCATTTTATGGTTTATTTGTGGAATTCCATTTGTGAACGTTTTTTATCCTGGAGCATGTAAGTGCAAACTTTGTAAATAAAGTGACTACTATTTAAAGGATATCATGCTATGTAGCGCCTTTTGTTTTTGACGAGGTATTGGGATACCCTCAAAAGTCTATCTATGATCAAGAGGTTTTGATGTGGATGTCTCTGTCCATACTGGATGGTGCTGTGAAAGATACAGTTTGAGTGTACCCCCTGGAGGAAGAGTTGTTACCCTGGGAATTTTGATGGTGGCCCTTTGGATGGGTCCTGGTGGATATATATGCTGTTTACCCAGTTATAGCTGGTAAGAGTACCTTGTATTTCTCCTGGTGGTGGTGACACTGCATGTGGATGATAACCTGCCTTCCTCTCTTTATCACAGGGTTGATACCTCTAACCTCTGGATTACTGCACTATATGAACAGTCTTCATCTGATTGAATAGAGCAATTTTCTGAATCAATATGAACACCTATTTATTTACTGGATTTGTGGACTCTTGGGCTTAATTTCATGCTTGAGGGTTCTGTTGCACTTTTTGTTTCTATATAAATTTTGAACAATTTATAATATTCACATGTATACTCACTTTAGGATTATTCACTTGGATTAGCGCTGCACTGTCTTTTTAATTTGTATATGTCCAATTTTGTTGTGGTTGGTGTGCTGGCACCTTTTCTATATAATTTTTTTGGGGTAGCACAGTAATATTCTTTTCCATTATAATTAGGGTGTGCCCAGGCACACCTGGCACACCCTGTGCTAAAACGTAGTGACATTATTATAAAGTGTTCATACTGATCAGATGCCTGATGCTTTATCTTATTCTGGTTTTATATAGCCTAATTGTATTCACTGTTATAAGAATCCCATCAACAAAAGGGTGACAGAAAACATTTTCTACGTGTGTGTCCCACTTCTTTATGATCTCGGTCATGTTTGGAAGTAGCATTTTTATTAATTGAAGGCCTCCAAAAGACTATTCAGTAGAAAAAGACAAAGCTATGAATCTCATCAGCATTATTTTGGGCCCTTTGCTGAATCATTTTATTTATACGTTAACTACTTCCCCACCGCCTGCCGCGTATTCACGGCGGCAGTGTGGATGCTGTGCGTGAATCGCCATAAATAGGTGCACAGCTAGGGGGCTCACGCGCGCACCTCCAGCGCGGTCGCGGCGGTCCCATTCGTTGCCGGACCGTTCAGTCAACAGGAATTGACCAATGGACTTTGATCTATTCCTGTTGATCGTCCGGCGAATAGGATTTCTTCCCCTACCTGTGAAATGTAAACACAGGTAGGGGAAGTGATGTCATCTCCCCTCTCTGCTTTCTTTTCCGTTGCAGAGAGGAGAGAGAGACATCTAAAAACGTGAGTTGCACAAGCAGCACACTGACACCAGGTCACATAGGCACATTTAAACCTTTGATCTCCCCCTGATCGCCTCCCAGTTAACCCCTTCACTCCCTGTCACCCCCTGTCACAGTGTCATATAGTGCAATGATCTAATTTTTACCGATTGCTGTACTTGTGACCCTTGTGACACTAAATCAGTGTTAGGGTAGGTTACTAGTAGGCCTAGTTAGGTGTAAATACCCCCCTTGCCCCCCAATAAAGGTTTTAACCCCTTGATTGCCCCCTGTCACCTGTGATCACCGTATAAGTGTCACGGGTGACGCTAGCTAGATAGTTTTTTCCCCCATCTGATTACCCGCCGTATATTATTTTATATACCTTTTATAGGTTTTAACCCCCGATCGCCCGGCGGTGAGCCCAGTTAGGTTTTAGCGTGCGTTAGGGTCAGCGTAAATACCAGGCAGGGCCAGTTAGTTAGGTACTCTGACACGCACACACACATTAGGTAGGTGTTAGATATTATTGTAGTATCTGATCAGATCAATATCTGAGAACTGATCAGATATATATTAGCGTCCCCCTTAGATTTAGTGTTCTAAAAAACGCAGTGTTAGCGGGATCAGCCCAGATAACTGCTAACACCTGCGTTTAGCCTCTCAAGTGCAGGATCAATAGATCGCTGACACTTACCACTCACAGAACACATATCTGCAGCCTTCACAGAGATCACCCTTGATCCCTGCGAATTCTGACAGTGAATTTAGTAGCGACTTGACACAAGCTCTGACAACCAGGTGCACTTTTTTGCCTGTGAGTCTCACTTGTGTACCTATAAATTTAGAGGCCATGTCTAATCCGAGGTACACTAGTGATGAGGCCTACGCGATTGTGAGTATGACAGATGAGAGCGATGGGGAAGACTCCCTGTCAGATTCAGACTCACCAGTCGAGTTAATATTTGACAGCGGCTCCATGACAGATAGCTCTGATGATTGGGTGGTCCCTGCTAAGGTCAGGCGTACCAGATCTCGTTTAGCTGTCACTGAGGTGCATGAACCACAGGGCTCTCGTATGGAGCAGAGAGCCAGTACTAGTGCCGCTACCCCTTCTGGTGACCTGGCAAGTATCAGCGGCCTAGTACATCCTGGTCATACAACCAGCACTGCAGTAACACTTGGTGACGTGGCGAGTCCCATAAATGCAGTTCAAGCTGGTGTGGCTGCACGAGTAATGCCCCGCAGCCATGACGACGAAGAACACAGGCCCGCAGAGCCCATAGTGCCCTTCCTGACGTGCTTGCAAACCCCGATTGGCAACCCACCACTGATGCAGCGCCCGTACTTCCCCCATCCACTGCCCAACCCGGAATTCAGGTGAATACAGTTGATTCTAGGGCCATTGATTTCTTTTTGCTGTATTTCACCGAAGATCTCTATAGATCTATTGTGGACCAAAGCAATTTATACGCTGGTCAATACATCGCCGCTAATCCCCATTTGTCCCTTGCCAGAAATTGGAAACCAATTACGGTTTCCGAATTTAAGACCTTTTTGGCCCTCACCCTCAACATGGGCATACATCAACTACCTGAATTGCGGTTATATTGGTCCAGTGACTCAATTCATCACATGTATGTCTACTCTGCTTCCATGGCCAGGACACGATACGAGCAGATTCTGCGGTTCATGCACTTAAGTGACAATCGACTCGATCGTCCATATGGAGACCCTGAATTTGACCGGCTCCCTCATAAACCACTTCAACCAGACGTTTGCAGCACATTTTATTCCCAACCAAGTTGTGTGCGTGGACGAGTCCCTGATTAAATTTACTGGCCATCTTGTTTTCAAACAGTACGTCCCCAACAAGCATGCCAGATACGAGGTCAAGTTGTATAAGCTCTGTGACAGGGCCACAGGCTATACATGTAGTTTTATGGCTTATGAGGGCCTAGATAGCCGCATAGAGCCGGAAGGATGCCCAGACTACATGGGGAGTGCTGGCAAAATTGTGTGGAGCTTGGTGTCACCCTTATTCGGAAAGGGGTACCATTTGTACATGGACAATTACTACACAAGCGTGCCACTTTTTAGTCACTTACTTGATCACCAAATTGGCGCATGTGGCACCGTGCGACCTAATCGCCGGGGCTTCCCCCAACGGCTGGTAGATTCCCGACTTAGTCGGGGGGAGAGAGCCTGCTTGAGATGTGGTAATTTGCTTGCGATGAAGTGGAGGGATACAAAGGATGTTTTCATTCTTTCCTCCATTCATGCAGACACGGCTGTCCAAATTAGAAGGGCGACTGGTGTTGTGGAGAAACCCCTCTCTGTCCACCAATATAACCTTAATATGGGAGGGGTGGACCTCAATGACCAATTATTGGCGCCCTACTTAATTGCCCGTAAATCCAGACGCTGGTACAAAAAAGTGTCTATTTACTTCTTTCAATTGGCTTTGCTGAACGCTTTTGTGCTATACAAAGCGTCAGGACGGACTGGACCTCTCCTGCAATTCCAGGAAGAGATTATCAGAGCCCTTCTGTATCCAGATGGCTCTGCACCCCAAGTTCCCAATCCACATGCAGTGAGCCGGCTGCATGGACGGCATTATCCACATGCCATCCCTGGTACCCCTACCCAACGATACCCCCAAAAAAGATGTTGTGTCTGCCGACGACGCGGATACAGGCGTGACACCCGATATTATTGCCCCACCTGTTTGGGCCAGCCTGGTCTCTGCATCGGTCACTGTTTCGAGCGCTACCATTCATTAGTTGAGTATTAGCGTAGGGAACAGCACTACATAGAAATAGGACACACTTTCACAGGGTCTCCAAAGATGTCACCGCATTTTTGGAGACCCTAACCTTTACTGTTCATTGTTATAAAAAAAAAAGCGTACCAAAAAAAAAAGTTATAAAAACCCAAAAAATTAAAAAAAATAAAACCAAAAACAGTTGTACGTTTCTTTTTTTCTATCTCCATTTTCTCTCTATTCTCTTTCTATTGCTCTCTCTATTGTTGTTTATGCATATCTGTAATGTTTTGTTGCGATTTATTATAGTGTTTTTTTTTTTTTTTTTTGCAGGTATGCAATGTTTTTATGTAACATGTAATTATTTTTTTATTCTTAGCAGGAATATTATTTTTTTTATGTGTTACTGTTTTTATTAATCTTTATTTAATTTTCAGGTACGCCAGCTGCAGAGCTGATTTATTTAGGGTGACAGCAATAGCGTTTGCTCCCACCATATATAAAGCAGCGACTCCAGTGCTGTTGGCGGTGATTTCAACATCACAGTTAAAAAAAGAGCTAATATACTGGAGCATAGGGGCAGTGGGTGGAAATTGGGGCGGATTGCCCCTATGCTCCGGTATATTTTTTTAAAAAGTGGCTATGCCCACCATTAGAAGTGGGAGGATGAAGGGAGGTTTTTTAATGGTGGGCATACCAACCGATTGATTATTTTTTCATGAAAGAAAGAACATTACAATATATGCCCAACAAGGACCAGCGACATACTAGTATGTTGCTGGTCTTCTCAGGCTCTCCTGTCCCACCGGGGAAAGTGAGAATGCAGCTGGTGGTTCCGCCAGCTTACCATAGAGCTGATTGAAGACTAGAACGGCTCCAATCATCTCCATGGCCTAAGAAACCGGAGGCTATGAGCATTTTGTGACTTCAGTTTCGCCAGATATAAACAGCGCCATTGGGAAATTGGAGAAGCATCTTATCAAACCGATTTTGGTGTGGTCAGATGCTTTAAGAGCCGGGGAATGATCTAGAGTTTAGTAGACACCAAAATTTTTTAAAAATGATATGCGACAATACCTATTTTTATCATAGGGGATATTTTAAATCCCTGTGATAAAAATAAAAATGATAAAAAAAAGAAAAAGATGAAAGGGACAGTGTAAAAATAAAACAAGTGTCAGTTTCATGTCGTATGTAAACAACAATTTCACCATGCATGTGAGGTATCACCGCAAACGTCAAATCGAGGGCAGTAATTCTAGCAGTAGACCTCCTCTGCAGATCTAAAGTGGTAACCTGTAAAGGCTTTTAAAGGCTTTTAAAAATGTATATAGTTTGTCACCGCTTCGCGGGTGTGCGTCATTTTTAAAGTCATGTTTGGTGTTTATGCACTCGGCATGAGATCAACTTTTATATTTCACCAATCATTTGGGCAAAATAGTATGTTTTTGTGCATTAAAATTCAAAAAAGTGTTTTTTTTTCCCCAAAAATTGCGTTTGAAAAATCGCTGCGCAAATACTTTGTGAAAAAAAAATTGTAACACCCACTATTTAAATCTGTAGGGCCTCTGCTTTAAAAAATATATAATGTTTGGGGATTCAAAGCCATTTTCTAGCAAAAAAAATTATTTTTTCATGTAAATAAAAAGTGTCAGAAAAGACTTGGTGGTTCAAGTGGTTAGAAGAGTGGGTGATGTTGGGCATAAAATGACAGGACAGTTCAAACCCCCCCAAATGACACCATTTTGGAAAGTAGACACCCCAAGCTATTTTCTGAGAGGCATGTTGAGTCCATGGAATATATTATTTGTTTGTCATAAATGATTGAAAAGTGACAAAAAAAAAAAATTACACAAAGTTGTCACTGAAATTATATATTGCTCACCCATGCCATGGGTATGTGTGGAATTACACCCCAAAATACATTCTGCTGCTTCTCCTGAGTACGGGGATACCCCACGTGTGAGACTTTTTGTAAGTCTATCCATGTACGGGACCCCGAAAACCAATCACCGCCTTCAGGATTTCTAAGGGCGAAAATTTATGCCTTCACCCCATACTAGGTTTCGGAGGCCATGAAATGCCCAGATAGCAAAAAAAAAAAAAAAAAAGACCCCATTTTGGAAAGTAGACACCCCAAGCTATTTGCTAAGAGGCATGTTGAGTCCATGGAATATTTTATATTTTGCCACAAGTTTTGGGGAAATTACAATTTGTATTTATTTATTTTTTTTTTTACACAAAGTTGTCACTGAAATTATATATTGCTCACACATGCCATGGGTATATGTGGAATTACACCCCAAAATACATTCTGCTGCTTCTCCTGAGTATGGGGATACCCAATGCGTGAGACTTTTTAGGAGATTATCCGCGCACAGAACCCCGAAAACCAATCACCGCCTTTAGGATTTCTAAGGGCATAAAATGGTGATTTTACTCCTCTGTACCTATCACGGTTTTGGAGGCCCTGAAATGTAAAGGTAGCACAAACCCCCCCCCAAATGACCCCATTTTGGAAAGTAGACATCCCACGGTATTTGCTAAGAGGCACGGTGAGTATTTTGCAGCTCTCATTTGTTTTGGAAGATGAAGAAATAAACAGAATTTTTTTTTTTTTTTACTTTTTTCAAATTTCAAAACTTTGTGACAAAATGTGAGATCTGCAAAATACTCAAAATACTTCTCAGCAAATAGCTTGGAGTGTCTACTTTCCAAAATGGGGTAATTTGGGGGGGGGGGGGTTGTGCTATCTGGGCATTCCATGACCTCCGAAACTGTGATAGGGAGTGAGCAGTAAAATCACCTTTTTACGCACTTAGAAAGCCTGGAGGCGGTGATTGGTTTTTCGGGTCCCGTACGCGGCTAGACTGCCAAAAGGTCTCACATATGTGGTATCCCTGTATTCAGAAGAAGCAGCAGAATGTATTTTGGGGTGTAATTTCACATATACCCATGGCATGTTCAAGCAACATATCATTTAGTGACAACTTTGTGGGAAAAAAAATTGTCATTTCCCCGAAACTTGCAAAAATATAAAATATTCCATGGACTCAACATGGCTCTCAACAAATAGCTTGGGGTGTCTACTTTCCAAAACGGGGTAATTTGGGGGGGCTTGTGCTATCTGGGCATTTCATGGCCTCCGCAACTGAGATAGGTAGTGTGGGGTGAATGCATACATTTTTGCCCTTAGAAATACTGAAGGCGGCAATTGGATTTTGGGGTCCTGTATGCAGATAGACTCCCAAAAAGTCTCACACATGGGGTATCCCCGTACTCAGGAGAAGCAGCAGAATGTATTTTTGGGGTGTAATTCCACATATACCCATGGCATGTGGGAGCAATATATGATTTCAGTAACAACTTTGTTTTTTGGTCATCTTTCAATCACTTATGACAAAAAATAAAATATTCAATGGGCTCAACATGCCTCTCAGCAAATTCCTTGGGGTGTAATTTTGGGGGGTTTTGTACTGCCCCTCCATTTTAGCACCTCAAGAAATGAGATAGGCAGTCATAAAATAAAAGCTGCATAAATGCCAGAAAATGTACCCTAGTTTGTAGACGCTATAACTTTTGTGCAAACCAATAAATTTACGGTAATTAACTTTTTTTTTTACCCAAGACATGTGGCTAAATGCATTTTGGCAAAAATTTATGACTAAAATTTAGTTTATTTTATTTTTGTATTATAGTTGAAATTATAATTTTTTTCTAAATTTTCCTCTTTTTTGTTTATATCACAAAAAATAAAAAGCGCAGTGCTGAACAAATACCACCGAAAGAAAGCTCTATTTGTGGGAAAAAAGGACGCAAATTTTGTTTGGGTACTGCATTGCATGACCGCGCAATTACCATTTGAAGCGGTGCAGTGCCAAATTGAAAAAGGTGCTCTGGTCTTAAAGCTGGAAAACCTTCCGGGGCTGAAGTGGGTAAGAAATGGGAAAGGGAACAATTGTATAAGGGGTGCTACAAACAGATATTTTAGCAGCTGTATTTTCAAAACTTGAGAGAGGGTGAAAGGCAACAACACAAGCCTACAAAGACTCCCAGGCTAATCAGCACAGCTGGTTCAAACCAGAATCACACAGGAACACATTGCATGATCCTGTGCTATTCAGTGTGATGCAATCTTCTGTCCATTCATTTGAATGGGCTGAAATTACCACTGCGTTTTGCCCAGGCAATCAGGTGTCTTCAGGAGCAGGTCTTCCGAAGAGGTGCTTCTCCTGAAGACGCTTGATTGGCTGGACGAAACGCATTGGTCGGGACTTCCTTGACGTCAGATAGGGGTGGAGGAGAGGTTGAATATTGCTGCCAAGACCCAGGAGGGTAAAATCCACAAGTGTGTTTTTGTACTGAAAAGCATGAGGCCAATATCATCAAGTGTTGCATGAAGCACCTGAAGCATTAAGAAGTTATTTATGCACTGCAGCACTTTTTTTTTTTTTACAGTGGAGCACCTTATGTTGAAGGAATAGAATTAGTGATGAATCACTTAAGACTGTGGGACTAATCACATTTACACTTTAGCAGTTTAAATATCTTTTTTTTTAATATACATAGAGGTATATGCACTCCCGGCCCCTCCTTCCTGCCAAGTGCCCCCACAGCGATCAGCTTAATATGGGGGAACTTGAGCCGAGCTGCTGCTCTGTGCATCCATTCAGACACTGAGCTTCGGCCCGGCCCTGCCTCTCTCTCTCCTCATTGGCTCACTGACTTTGATTGACAGCAGGGGGAACCAATGGCACCCACTGTGCATCTCAGCCAATCAGGAGAGAGAGTTTAGGACAGCTGAGTCTCTTGTGCAACATCACTGGATCGAGATTGGGCTCTGGTAAGTATGGGGGGGGGGGTGCTGCTGCACACAGAATTTTTTTTATCTTAATGCATAGAATGCATTTAGAACCACTTTAAGGGACTTTCTTCCCCAAATAAGAGAATAAAAATATCTAGACATCTCAAAAGACTACGTACAGATATAACTGTGTTGCTAGAGACACATTTAAAGACTGACAATTACCATTACATGCACACACTTTGGGTAGAAAAGGTGGTGGGATTACCTTCTGATGGCAGTAAGTATTTAATAAACATTTGCCATATTCTTTAAAATATCATGAATGTGATAATTCTTTTCAAAAGGTCACAGCTACTATGGAACTTTCCAACACAGAATTAGCGATTTTTATTGTTTATGCCCTAGATCCACTGATTTCTGAGTTTTTCCAGTCTGTGTTCCAATGGAGCATGCACAGGCCTTCATCCAGACATATTATATGAGGTGAATTTATTGCCACTATGCTACTAGTGGAAGTTTATCACTCTCAAAATATGACTGTAAGGTTCAGTCAGCATCTGGGACTTGCACACTTTATTAGCTGACATGGCTTCTTCCCACAATATACTAGATATCTGGAGGACTATGCATCATTTGGACAGGGAATACACACTTTTTGCTGGTACACAACACTAGACAGATTGAATAATCTTTTCTTCACTGAATCCTTGACGATCTCAGTTATTCAATCAGATATTCACAAGCTAGCTATCTCTGATCACTCTCATATCTCTTATGCTCAAAGATAACCCAAAAAGAGTGCACTGCTCTGTGGCATTTCCCTCATTACCTTTCTAATGACAAATTTCATCACATGATCAGGCAAGTATTGACCAAATTCAATGAAACCAATGACCAACCTGCCTCTAACACCCCATTATTTTGGGAAACAGGTAAAGCTTTTCTTAGGGGTAAAATTATGAAAATCACAACAGCCTACAGGAAAAAGGCATCATTTCAATATCTACAGGTCAGTACAGCTTTGAGATAGGCACAATGGGGTTGATTTATTAAAATTGAAGAGTGCAAAATCTGGTGTAGCTCTGCATGGTAGCCAATCAGTTTCTAACTTCAACCTGTTCAATTAAGCTTTGACAATAAAACCTGAAAGCTGATTGGTGTCAATGCACAGCTGAACCAGATTTTGCACTCTCCAGTTTTAGTAAATCAACCCCAATGTGTCTTAACCACTTGCCGACCGCCTCACGTACATTTACTGTGGCAGATTGGCTCCGCTGCGCAAAGCGCCATCTATAAAAGCTCCGTGAGCATGGCCGCGGGTCGGACGGACTCAATGTCCGCCGGTGACCCGTGGCTGCCGATGTAAACACGGCGGTTCCCCATTCTGATAGGCAGCATGACAGTGATCTACTGATCCCTGTGATTGGGATCAGTTAGATCTGGCATGCCCCTGCCAGCCCAGCCCCCACACAGTTAGAACACAGACAGGGAACAGAGTTAACCCCTTGATTGCCCCCTACAGGTTAACCCATTCCCTGCCATTGACATTTACACAGTAATCAGTGGCTATTTTTAGCTCTGATCGCTGTATAAGTGTCAATGGTCCCAAAAAAGTGTTAAAAATGTCTGATATGTCCGCTGCAATATTGCAGTCCCAATAAAAATTGCAGATTGCCGCCATTACTAGTAAAAAAAATAAAGTAAATAAATAAAGAAAATAAAATAAAGTAAAAACGCCATAAATAAATTCTCATGGTTTGTAATTGAGACAACTTTTGCGCAAACCAATCAATATAAGTATATTGCGATTTTTTTTTACCACAAATATGAAGAAGAATATATCGGCCATTTACACAGTAATCAGAGGCTATTTTTAGCTCTGATCGCTGTATAAGTGTCAATGGTCCCAAAAAAGTGTTAAAAATGTCTGATATGTCCGCTGCAATATTGCAGTCCCAATAAAAATTGCAGATTGCCGCCATTACTAGTAAAAAAAATAAAGTAAATAAATAAAGAAAATAAAATAAAGTAAAAACGCCATAAATAAATTCTCATGGTTTGTAATTGAGACAACTTTTGCGCAAACCAATCAATATAAGTATATTGCGATTTTTTTTTACCACAAATATGAAGAAGAATATATCGGCCTAAACCGATGAATAAATTTGTTTTTTTTTTGTTTTTTTGGACATGTATTATAGCAAAAAGAAAAAAATATGTTTTTTTTTTCAAAACTGTTGCTTTTTTTTTGTTTATAGCGCAAAAAATAAAAACTGCACAGGTGATCAAATACCACCAAAAGAAATTGCTATTTGTGGGAAAAAAAGGACATCAATTTTGTTTGGTTGCAACGTTGCACGACCGTGCAATTGTCAGTTGAAGCGACCAGTGCCAAATTGCAAAAAGTGTTCTGGTCAGGAAGGGGTTAAATCCTCTGGGGCTGAAGTGGTTAAACAACAACACCTAATCTCAACAAAAGTTAGCCTTGCAAAAGCCAAATATCAACACAAGTGGTGACTGCCCAAGAAGCCATTAGTCCGGTCCTGGAGGATCACTACAGAAAACATTACATTAAGGACTGTTCCGCACCTCTTTGGGGCTATGGTCACTCTCCCACAGGCTACACAGAATCAATTAGACAAACTCTACAATCCTGTGACCTGCTTATATTTGCAGTGCAGCTCTAAGCAAAAGGATATTGTCCCGCTGGTACTCAGGAATAGGATGCTGCCATGATATATCACCATCCAATGCAACAGAGAAAAGAGGAAGGTCTGGTGTCACCAGTGACACACCTCCATCCCTATATACACAACAAATACACAGAAACGCACCCTGGGACTTTATATGTGGTTAGCACCATTTGCAACTATTAACAAAGTAACATTTATTAAAAAATTATCTTACATACACGGATAGTATGACAATTGCTGAGCCAATAAAA
>BLSH010241528.1:163854-175059 GCA_018402905.1 Glandirana rugosa
TAAAACCCAAGCATGGTCTGAAATCCCACAGGTACAGGGCTTGGGCTTGGGCTTGGGCCAGTAAACTCTTTTTCAGGCCCAAGCCCATAAAAAAGCGCGAAAAAGGCGTGGACAACTTATCGACTTGATTTTATAACGCTAATCTATCCCTCACACCAGTGGCAGGAACCTCTCCCTATACTAGTATGAGATGATTTTATAACGGTAATCTGTCCCTCACACCAGCGGCAGGAACCTCTTCCTATACCAGTATGAGATGATTTTATAACGGTTTTATCACAGTAGCGGCAGAATCCTTTCCCTACACTAGTCTGACAGCATGTGACATGCAGCGCTACGTGACTCATATCGAGGCTGGGTCACATGATGCACTGACCAATCACAGCCATGCCATTAGTAGGCATGGCTGTGATGGCTTCTAAGGGCAAACGAGTGAAACACTTGTTGATTGGCTGCCCTTCAGCTATTCAACAGGTGCGGAAAAAGCGCGAAAAAATACCCGAACCCGGACTTTTTCTCAAATGACCGGGTTCGGGTTCGGGTTCGGGACATGGACACCCTAAAGTCTGGTACGAACCCAAAATTTACAGTTCAGGTTCGCTCAACTCTAGACCTGACACTTCTAAGATAAGGCGACACATATAATTGGCCCGGATTTTTCTCAAGGAGAAATCACACATCTCTAACAAAACCTATTGTGAAGACTCTAAGGCTTCATACACACAGGACTTTAAAAAAATGTCAATAGTTTATCAGGGATTTTTTCAGCTTTTACCAGCGTTATATTACTGCCGGTTTTTTTTTGCGTTTTTTCGTGGTTTTTAGCGTTTTTAAAGGGCCAGCATTTTTTTTTCAATTGATCTAAAACGTCCAAAAACATTGGGGATCGACGAATTTGGACGTTTTTGAGTATTTGAACATTTTTACAGCTGAAAAACATCACTCAGAACCCTCTGGTCTTGGGTTTTTTATAGCTCAAAAACGTCACAGCTCAAAACAGCTGATAACAGCCTATGTGTGCATGAGCACATAGGATAACATAATGGAGGGTTTATTGACTGTAGAAAAAAATGCCTGCAGCTAAAAACAGCTGCTGTAAAACAGTCACAAAACATCCTGCGTGCATGAGACCTAAGAATTGTTTATCCAGTTGAACTCTTTCTAAACAATCAGCAAGGCTGTCCAAACTTCATTTTTAGACCAATCAAGGAGACATCTACATTTTTTACCCAGTGGTATTTCAAAAGACTTATGATTATAAGTCATTCAAATTATATATCCTATATTCCAGGTCATAGATACAGTTATAAAATGGGTAGATAATCTGCACTAAATCCTAGATATATATATACACAATGCTAATCAGCAGCTAGCATATATTGTTGTGATCCACAATAGTCTTAATATATATTTCCGTATGCAGCTCTACTAGCAGATTGATGATCCACAAAGAGATAAAAATCCAGCTTTCTACGCATATGAGCTGAAAGTCTATTGAGTACACTTTTGATAGATGCAGTAACTCAAAAAACCACCGGCAAGTCTCCTTACCAAATGCCAGGTTAGAAAACACATGTGAATTGAAGTGGACTTCCACAAGATGCTCCTGTAATTTCTTCCAACATGCAAGACTTTCCCTCACAGTCGATGATGGACATACAGGGAGAGAAAAGGCTTATAGTGTAACTCCGCAATAAAAGGTTTGAAGACAGCCGATTGGCTGAAACGCAGGCGGTACTACGGCATCTGGACGCACCTACAGGAATTCATTATCCCACTTCAGGAGTTTTTCTGCTGTTCTTAATCTTGTTTGATGTAAGTACAGGCGGTCCCCTAGTTACAAACATCTGACTTACAAACGACTCCTACTTACAAACGGAGGGAGACAACAGGAAGTGAGAGGAAATCTACCCATAGGAAGGGAAATTCACTCCTGTAAGAGTTATTATGGGAAAAAGGTGTCTCCACTGATGCTTTATCACCAAGGTTTGTTTCCACAACAACCCAAAATTTTCAAAATCCAATTATTATTGGAACAGGAAGTGAGGTGACATCTTCTGAACAGAAACATAGACAGCAAAACAAACATTACAGGGGTGTTACCCCTTCCCTATGCTATCCAAAATGCTTAAAAATTGTTTTTTTTTGGCTGGAGCTACACTTAAAAAATGTACCTGTTCCGACTTACAAACAAATTCAACTTAAGAACAAACCTACAGACCCTATCTTGTTTGTAACCCGGGGACCACCTGTAGATGTTTAATAAATCATTCCCTATGTTTAATGGACTTCACTATGGAGTGTTATTCTTCCTATTCCGGTGTCCACATGTGTGAGGCTTTGGAGTAAAGGATCGCTCCCCCTGCCAGCTCAAGTCCCAAGTTTGGATGGCGTTTTCTCTGCCTTTAAAGTGAGCCGACCGGCCTCTGGTAATTAGATCATCTGGCACTAGGGTGGTGTGTTCTTTCCTTTCACTGGTGTACAGTCCTTTTTCGCTGGTGGTGGGCTGGTGTGAAAACTTTTTATTGTGGAGTTACACTATGGGCCTTTTCTCTCCCTGTATGTCCCTCATCGACTATGAGGGAAAGTCTTGCGTGTTGGGAAAAATTACAGGAACATCTTGTGGAAGTCCACTTCAATTCACATGTGTTTTCTAACCTGGCATTTGGTAAGGAGACTTGCTAGACATTTGGTGTTGATGCCTCCAGGTGGTTTTTTGAGTTACTGCATCTATCAAAAGTGTACACAATAGACTTTCAGCTCACATGTGTAGAAAGCTGGATTTTTATCTCTTTGCGGACCATCAATCTGCTAGTAGTGCTGCATACGAAAATATATATACAGTAGATACAGTTCTGCTTTCAGCGTCTACTGACCCAATGATAATTCTGTTATGAGACAAAAATATATCTATTATTTTGATGTAAAGCCTATTAGATGGAAGTATTGTTTTAAGTATAACCAATTATTGTTGTGAATGACAAATATATATCTTAACCATGTCTACAGATATATATGTATATACAGTATCTCACAAAAATGAGTACTCCCCTCGCATTTGTGTAAATAATTTATTATATCTTTTCATGTGACAACACTGAAGAAATGACACTTTGCTACAATGTAAAGTAGTGAGTGTACAGCTTGTATAACAGTGTAAATTTGCTGTCCCCTCAAAATAACTCAACACACAGCCATTAACTTCTAAACCACTGACAACAAAAGTCAGTACACCCCTAAATGAAAATGTCCAAATTGAGCCCAATTAGCCATTTCCCTCCCCCGTGTCATGTGACTCGTTAGTGTTACAAGGTCTCAGGTGTGAATGGGGAGTAGGTGTGTTAAATTTGGTGTTATCGCTCTCACTCTCTCATACTGGTTACTGGAAGTTTAACATAGCACCTCATGGCAAAGAACTCTCTGAGGGTCTGAAAAAAAGAATTGTTGCTCTACATAAAGATGGCCTAGGTAATAATAAGATTGCCAAGAGCCTGAAACTGACCTGCAGTATGGTGGCCAAGACCATACAGCGGTTTAACAGGACAGGTTCCACTCAGTACATGCCTCACCATGGTCGACCAAAGAAGTTGAGTGCATGTGCTCAGCATCATATCCAAAGGTTGTCTTTGGAAAATAGACGTATGAGTCTTGCAAGCAATGCTGCAGGTTGAAGTGGTGGGGGGCAGCCTGTCAGTGCTCAGACCATACACCGCACACTGCATCAAGTTGATCTACATGGCTGTCGTCCCAGAAGTAAAAAAATGATGCACAAGAAAGCCCGCAAACAATTTGCTGAAGACAAGCAGACTAAGGGCATGGGTTACTGAAACCATGTCCTGTTGTCTGTTGAGACCAAGATAAACTTATTTGGTTCAGATGGTGCCAAGTGTGTGTGGCGGCAACCAGGTGAGGAGTACAAAGACAAGTGTGTCTTGCCTACAGTCAAACATGGTGGTGGGAGTGTCATGGTATGGGGCTGCATGAGTGCTGCCGGCACTGGGGAGCTACAGTTCATTGAGGGAACCATGAATGTCAACATGTACTGTGACATACTAAAGCAGAGCATGATCTCATCCCTTCGGAGACTGGGCCTCAGGGCAGTATTCCAACATGATAACAACTCCAAACACACCTCCAAGACGACAACTGCCTTGCTAAAGAAGCTGAGGGTTAATGTGATGGACTGGCCAAGCATGTCTCCAGACCTAAACCCTATTGAGCATCTATAGGGCATCCTCAAACAAAAGGTGGAGGAGCGCAAGGTCTCTAACATTCACCAGCTCTGTGATGTCATCATGGAGGAGTGGAAGAGGACTCTAGTGCCAACCTGTGAAGCTCTGGTGAACTTCATGCCAAAGAGGGTTAAGGCAGTGCTGGAAGATAATGGTAGCCACACAAAACATTGACACCTTGGGCCCAATTTGGACATTTTCACTGAGTGGTGTACTCACTTTTGTTGCCAGCTGTGTGTTGAGTTATTTTGAGGGGACAGCAAATTGACACTGTTATACAAGCTGTACACTCACTACTTTACATTGTAGCAAAGTGTCATTTCTTCAGTGTTGTCACATAAAAAGATATAATAAAAGATTTACAAAAATGTGAGGGGTGTACTCACTTTTGTGAGATACTGTATATATAGCATGTGTTTTTACCTACATGCATAAATAATTATAGTCACTACACGGGTAAAACATATCTTCATATTCAGTAATTTCATGTGATATTAATCTATAAAATCGTACCCTTATATTATACCGGATACCAGACTGCCCTTTGATGACGTCAGTTATGATGAAACATGTTGGGCGGTCCTACGCATTGACATCGCCCCATGTGACCCGGTAGCACGGGCGTACTACTGATTAGCCGGCGTTTATACAATTTTCACTACATGCGCATATTGTTCTGCTGGAATGTAAGTAGCCATTTTGCTTTCCTTTTATTCTTTAACCACTTACCAACTGGAAGGTTTTCCAGCTGTAGACCAGAGCACTTTTTGCGATTCGGTGCTGCATCGCTTTAACTTTAATTGCGCGGTCGTGCGACGTTGTACCTAAACAAAATTTGCGTCCTTTTTTTCCCATAAATAGAGCTTTATTTTGGTGGTATTTGATCGCCTCTGTGTCATTTCTGATCGCCGCTATAAACAAAAGAAGAGCGACCATTTTGCAAAAAAAAAAAACTAATTTCTTACTTTTTGCTAAAATTCAAATCCAAAAAAAAATATAAAAAAACGTTTTTTTTCACAGTTTTTGGCCGATTTATATAATTTCTCATATTTGTGATTTTAAAAATCGCAATCGGCGATTATTGATTGGTTTGCCCAAAAGTGGCCGCGTTTACAGATGGTGAGAATTCATTTCTGGGATTTTTATTTTTTTTTAATGTTTTACTAGTAATGGCGGCGATCTGCGATTTTTAGCGATACTGTGATATTGCAGCGGACATGTCGGACATTTTTGACACTTTTTTGGGACCAATGACATTTATTCAGCGATCAGAAATTTAAATGTCCACTGATTACTGTATAAATGTCATTGGCAGTGAAGGGGTTAATCTGGGGGGGAGAGCTAGGGGTTAACTGTGTTCCCTGGGTGTGTTCTTACTGTGGGGGGGGTTGGGCTACCATGGGCATGAGAGATCTAACTGATCCCAGTGACAGGGATCAGTAGATCACCCATGCCCCTACTAACAGAGAGGGGAACCGCCATGTTTACATTGGCGGTTCCCCGTTCTTTCCCTGTGGCCGCTCATCGCGGCTCGCCGGCGGACATCGGGTCCACCCGAGCCACGGGCACACTCCTCAGGAATGTGGCGGGTGCGCGCGCGCGCCGTGCCCCCTAGCGGCTGTTCGCAGATCGCCGTGTTTTTACGGCGTTTCGCGCTCAGCATCCCGACTGCCGCCGTGAAAACACGGCACGCAGTCGGGAAGTGGTTAATAATAACGGTATTACACTATTTGGGATCCCCCCTTTGTTTTATATGATACGGAGGTGATTACCTATCGGAGTGGAACCAGAGGTGCCATTCAGCTTTCCCCGGTTTAAAAGCTCGCAGAGGCTATCTGCTTGTAAATATAGTTTGCCTAGAGATAAGTAAACAATGGCATTCTGGTAAGAGTATTTGATTCACACCCTGATTGGTGACACCACTTTAGCTACACCAATCTCTGCACTTGGTGGAGGAAGTTCTATCAATTATACCTGTGGAATCATATTGGACTTTTACTCTGGCACTATACAGCCTGTTTATTGCACATCTTTCTATATTGGTTTTTCTTTGGCACTTTATGGTTGCTAATATTGCACATATTTCTTAATATGCTTTGTTACTTAATAGTATTTGTCACTAGTTTGGTGTTTACAGCACTTGCACTTTATTCAATATCCATAAAAGGACTGGCTGCACAGTTTTTTTCTAGTTTATATTATATATGTATACCAACCACACTACACAATCAGATACACATTATGAAGACAAACATTTTATACAATATATTACTTATAAGATATTTCAAGTTAAATAACTCTGCTCTATGATGACCCTTGGTGGTTAATAGAAGCAGTGACAATTCAAAGAAAAGGATTTCCTGGAAGGTAGATTCTTAGCTACCTCAACCAATGGAAATGAAGACCAACCTTGTGGGCCAGGTAATGAACATTTTTATGAAGTCATTGTTGAGAATAGTATATATGACCACTGACTATTAGCCAAGGATGGACGGACACACACACCCACAGACACTCCATCCATCAACTCCATAAACTTAACCATACCTGTAACCCCACCCACATTCATGAAGATTCCTTGACACTTTATACTCTGAAACTTTGAGGACGCAAGACGTAACTCCGCCTCAAATAGCAGCCATCTTAGAATTCTGGTAACCACTTTTTCAGGCCAGCAGCCATACTGGAAAGGGTAACTATGTTGTTATATTCAATTGTTTTTTTTTAAATATTAATTATTGATTTATTGATTATTATGCACAGTTGGATAATTACGTTTCTCGAGTTGATAACCCCCTGGTAGATTTTTCTCCAAACTTAAATGTTTCATTATAATTTTTGTAGTTTCACCCTCTATTGATGTAGCAAACGTCTAATTTTATTTCACAATATTGATCATTTATTTACCTGCAGTATAGTAATGGTTGAATTTGTGAAATACAGACGTTCTGTCTAATCATATTCGGTTATTGATTCTACAGAAAAGTTTTATCAATTTTGTATCATGTAAAGAGTACAAGACTCCCATTATCGGGTGTTTCAATTAACTTAATTTTATGTAACATTTGTTTATGTCAACCAATATATAACTATTTTTATATAAATACATGCCTGGTGAACACATCTCCTATTTTCAGCCTGTGTTCATATTGACTGATCCTGTGTCTTATAAATATTATTGTTTAAAAATTACATAAATGCCGTGCACGACAAGGTGAAAGTGTTTCCTCAACAAAGTGGGCTATATAGGAAACAAATCCCATATTTAGTAATAAACTATACCTAGTCATGTGTGCTTTAGAATGCCTTCTTATACAGGGCTTTAATGGATGATGAAAACAGAAACCATGGAACTAGTTTATAGTTGTAGAACTTATTGGGACCATTTTAATACACGTTAACAGAATCAATCAGCTGAGTAGAGTTGAGCGGACACCTGGATGTTCGGGTTCGGCGGGTTTGGCCGAACTTCGTGAAAAAGTTTGAGTTCGGCCCTGCACTTGACCCAAACATGACCCCGAACCCCATTGAAGTCAATGGTGACCCGAACGTTTGGGCACTAAAATGGCTCTAAAAAAGTCCTGGAAAGGGCTAGAGGGCTGCAAAAGGAAGCAAAATGGGGGTAAGAGTAGGACAAGTGACTTGCAAACAAATGTGGATAGGGAAATAGCTTAAAATCACATAAAAAAAAATAAAAAATGGAGGAGGAGGTGGATGTGGAGTAGGAGGTTGAGGAGGCGGTGACCGTGGCGGTGTAGGTGGAAGTGGTGGTGGAGGAGGAGGTAGCCAACACTGTTTTTTGTTTGTTTGGTTTTTTCTTATTGGGGTAGCGTCTACCAGTGTGTGCTTGTAGTCACGCATTTTCCGATCACGCTGTTGGCACCTGTGTTTCGTCATCATCAGAGACGTGCTGCGGTGGTGTTTCCATGTCCTCATCCTGAAACAGAAGTGGTTGGGCATCGGTGCACTCAATGTCTTCCACTTCTGGGACAGGGCTATGTGGATGGCCCACGGAAAGCACTCCAGCAGAGTCATCAAAAAGCATAAGAGACTGCTGCATGATTTGGGGCTCAGACTGCTTCATGACTTGGGGCTCAGACTGCTTGGCTGATTTACAAGGGGCGAAAGACAGATGGCAGATGGCCATGGGGTTCAGGTGCCAACTCTGAGCTTTCAGCGAGGGACCGGGTGGGAGACAATGTGAAGGAACTGGAGGCATTGTCAGCCACCCAAACTACTATTGCCTGTACTTGTTCTGGTCTCACCATTCGTTGAGCGGCATTCAGGCCTACCATATGACGTTGAAGGTTCTGTCGGCTACTCGCACCTGAGGAAGGTGTTACACTTGTGTGTGTAGCTGGCACAGATCGACCACGTCCTCTCCTTGCAACAGGAACTTCACCAACATCACCAACACCAGCAGCACCACGACCACGTCCCTTATTTTACGCTCTCCTCATTCTGGACGCAAATGTACTATTTAGCACAAATTTATATTATTTTTTAAACCGGCAATGTGCAATTTTGTGCAAGAAATACACAGCAAGGTGCAAATGTACTACATAGCACTATTTATTAATAATAAAAAAAAAGAATAAATTATTATTCTTTTTTTTTTTAAACCAGCAATGTAGACGCACATTTTATTTTTGTGCAAGAAATGCTCCGCTGGCTGCAAATGTAGTATTTAGAATATTTTTTTTTTAACCAGCAATGTAGACACACGTTTTATTTTTGTGCAAGAAATGCACAGCAAGGTACAAATGTACTATGTAGCACTATTTATTAATAATAAAAAAAGAATAATAAATTATTGTTCTTTTTTTTTTAAACCAGCAATGTAGACGCACTTTTAATTTTTGTGCAAGAAATGCACCGCTGGCCGCAAATGTAGTATTTAGAATATATTTTTTTTTAAACCAGCAATGTAGACGCACTTTTTATTTTTGTGTAAGAAATGCGCTGCTGGCCGCAAATGTAATATTTTGCACAAAATAAAAAAATTTAATTTGTCTATCTGCAATGTAAAAGCAGTATTTAAATATGCCAAAATGTTGCCAACTGAACTAACAGAAAACGATTAAAGTAGTGTCCCTGACATACAAGCAGTTGCACTGCACTTGCAAAAATGGCTGCGAACGCCCACCTAACACACAGAAAAATTGCTTAGGTTTTATATGAGGCACTTTGCTTAGCAAACAAAATGTACTCTAGCAAACAAAAATCTCCTCTAGCACCCACCCACCAATAAATCGCTGTTTTTTTCTAAAGCTAATCTGTCCCTCACACCAGCAGCAGCATCCTCTCCCTACACTAGTATGAGATGATTTTTGAAACCTAATCTGTCCCTCACAGCAGCAGCAGGATCCTCTCCCTACACTAGTATGAGATGATGTGACATGCAGCACTATGTGACTACAGCTTATATAGAGGCTGGGTCACATGATGCACTGGCCAATCACAGCCATGCCATTAGTAGGCATGGCTGTGATGGCTTCTAAGGGCAAACTGGTGAAACACTTGTTGATTGGCTGCCCTGCAGCTATTCAAAAGGCACGAAAAAATACCCAAACCCGGAACCCGAACACAGACTTTTTTTCAAATGTCCAGGTTTGGGACACGGACACCCTAAAGTCCGGTACGAACCCGAACTTTACAGTTTGGGTTCGCTCAACTCTACAGCTGAGCTATTAGAAAGCTGACTAACCTGATTTGAAATTTGTTTCCAAGTTTGCTTGTGTTAATAACATCCCAATAAACTCTTCAAATGCATTAGGGTTGATTTACTAAAGTCAAACAGGCTGTATACTTAGGCCTCATACACACGGACGTTTCTAAAAAAATAAACAAAACGTCGGGCCCGACGTCAAGGAAAAAAAGTTGGCGTTTTTCGGCGTTATGCATTGGCATTTTTGAGCGTTAGTGAGCGTCGGCGTCAATAGGCGTTTTTAAAAAAAATCATCCCTCTGCTATTTTTCAACCTAAAAACGTCGGTGTCAAAAAACGCCGGTATAATATTAGGTGGCATTTGTTGGCATATTGTGGCGTCGGCGTCAAAAAATGCCAAAACGTTACAGCCTCCGAATGCGCTCTATTTCAGCTCACTAACGCCGACGCCATCTACAGCTCAAAAACGTTGGCGTTTTTATGGGGCCATTGACTAACATGGAGAGCTGCAAAAAACGCCAGAAAACGCCGGCGTCAAAAAACGTCCGTGTGTGTATGAGGCCTTAAACTTCTGCTGGCTTCCATCACCCAGTCGTGTGTAAGTAAAAATATTGTTGTATTTTCTTGCATGTGCCTGGCTATTTTCTGCAATGTGAATTTTCAACTTCAGTGAATCAAATATGTTTCCTCTCTCCTTCAACCATTAAAGTTCCAATAATGGGGACACGCTGAAACCTCATAATAAGTTGGCTCAAATAATATAAGGAAATAAAAATATTCAAGACTCCCAGAAAAGATTTAGGGCTGTATTTTTCTTTTGCTCTTCTTGGACCTTCTCCACAAATGTGAAATCTAATTTATGTTGCAATTTAAAAAATGATTTGTTCCTATAGTGGAACTTTAGTCAGAAAATTAAGTCCTGCTAGATCACTTCAAGTTGACCTCTTTTGCAGGTATAGCTATGTAAAATATTAAAAATAAGTGTCTATACTGTTTAAAATCCAGTAATACTCCGTCTCACCCTGCTCTGCACATGTTCAGTTGCTTTCTATTTTTAGGCATTGCCGAGTTTATAGAGGCCTATCTGCTGACAGTCTTAAAGCAGAATTAAACCCTCTTATCCTCTACAGCCAAGGAAGCTACTTCTGCTTGATCTGCAACTGCCATGGTGCTACACATGTGATCAGTTATGGCACCCTCCATTTGATGGTTGGATAGTTTGGTTGAGGAAACAAGCAAATGTGACAGTTAGCAATCCCGGCATTCTAGGAATACAACGTTTTTGAAACTGTTGAATAGATGGGTT
>BLSH010241528.1:176689-186770 GCA_018402905.1 Glandirana rugosa
AAAGTGTCAATCTCAACTCGCTTGTGGACCTGCAAGCCCAAGACGACCAGGCAGGCTTGAAGCCCTGTTTGTCCGTGCGATCGTTCGGGTTCCGTCCGGACCCGGACCCGGACTTTGTCCCGAAGTTCGGACGGACCAGCAGAACCCGAACGTCCAGGTGTTCGCTCAACTCTAACTGTGAAATGTCTCCAACAGACTTAGACATTACATTCTTGAAACGTTTTGTGAGAGTACAAATGCCATAACTACAATGTGAGTAAATAGCCAGAAACCCTATGCTTTGTTGAGATGCCAGGAAAACTTTAATGCATATGGAATTTTACCCGAATCATGTATATTTGTAGAGATGTATGTCCATATAGGTTATAGAAACTTGAAAAACTATAGATGCTCCAGTAATTTCATTTTACCAGGGATGTGAAGTCAGGGGAGGCAGGTGAGGCAGAGCTATGAACAAAAAAAAACAAAACAATTAAATAAAAAAATAAATAAAAAATAGGAGAGGTTGATAATATCTGCTAGGGCCAGCAGTTGTATATCAGGGATTTTACAGGACACCCTACATACAGTAAGCGATGCGACCATTTGAATGATACATAAGAACATGAACATGAAGTACAGGAACACAAGCCAACATTTTGCAGATTTCCGCTTCTTCAGGGATAACCCTGTACTTCCAGGTTCTAATGTAAACAACAGTCATCATTATTTTACAATTTTCATATTATTTCACAACAATTATTTTGCATAATACAAAATCCAAAACATTATATCGCTCACCAGATAAAAATCACATGTTGCACACTGTTCCCATTGCCATGGCCTCAGAGAAGACACCCGAAACTGAGAGGCAGCAGTGGCAGAATTGCATGCCAGGTCCAAGTGGACACTGAACCAGGACACATACACAAAGGGGTCTAGGTGTGAAATAGTGAGTGTTCCCCCTAAGGGAATTCCACTAGTGCTTAGCCACCACACTTCCATTTGCCAGCACAAGGTGGGCTCACCTAAACACACAGAATAATAGTCACTCATCAGTGTGTCCATAATTCAACATATTGCTGCCAGCACCATAGCCACTAATGAGGCTTCTGGCAGGTCAGCATGGAGAATCCACATCATATGCATATAAGCAAACACATGTCATAGCTACCTACTGTGTGTGTAAACAGTGTCCCCCGTTTTTTTGCCTGCAAACCGCCGCTGGAAGAGTGGTGTGTTGAATGCCGGCCACCTCATGTAATATCCCAGTCACACCGGAAGTGACGAGGCCGGCGCAGCCTCCTGACGTCATTTCCGGTGCGGGAGCCATGATAAGGAGTGAAAGGAAGCCGGGCAGCCGCCCCAAACTTGCCAGGTCAAGGGTGGCACTGACTGCCTCCCCATTCCGATTGATGGGGATGTGGAGTGGGGAGGTTTAGAAAAAATAACCATCCCCGCTGTATCAGGGGTGCCCGAGTGCCCACCAAAGAATCCGCTCCGGATGGCCAACTGCAGCACACAGGGACAGGAACAGGAGCATCCAGATAGATCAAAATACAAATGTCCATTCACAAGAAGAAAAGAGAAAGACAAACAATTATAGTACAATAATACAAATAAATACATACATATACCAATGATAATAAGATTCTCGTAGCCTGATCATGATCAAAATGGGACACTAACCTTACCACATGCATAGTAAACTAACTATATCTTCCACAATCCCCAAAGGGAGCACCACACGCCCCCTCACAATTTATCCAGAATTATATAACTGAGGGTTTAAAGGAATGGTTTGTATGGAAGGCAGGTGTTGAGGCCAAGGGTCTGAGTGGCCCTCTGATTGTAAATCCACCTAGCCTCTAGCCTGAGGATATGTTGGTCAAAGTCCTCCCCACATGGGTTGGGGGGGACACGGGCCAAAACAAAAAATGAAATAGCCATGGGATCATAATTGTGGTATAATCCTATGTGCTTGCCAATCGGTGTATACAGCAAGCCTGTATCAATGCAATTCAGGTGATCCTGTATACACCTGGCTAAAGTCCTCTAAGTTTTGCCTATATAGAAGGCGCCACAGACACAATTCGCCATGTATACCACTCCTTCCATATGTCAGGTGGAGTGCATGCGTGGTCTGTGGATGCCTCCCCTAGGCAAGGGATAAAACAAACCCTCCTTCTCCCACCAGCAGTATTTGCATTCACCACATCGGAATGTTCCGCATCCACCCACTGCTCCCTCCGTGGAGATAGTGGCTGTGAACTAATCTGTAATGAACTGAGGGTGCCCTTCTAAACACCACTTCTGGGTGGTTGAATATGTATTTACGTATATGTATGGGCACCCTGGTTGTACAGAAGTCAATCTATCGATTGACTTCTGTACAGTCACACTGTAATTTTTTTCTAAATGATCAGTACCCCCGCCTATAGCGGAAAGCACTGATCATTGTGTTCTAATGGCGGGGAAGGTCCCACCATGAGAACACAATAGCACAGCTGTAGTGACTCTCCGTTCCACCTCATATATATGGATGGGGGAATGGGCACATTTTTTATGTTCAAAATCACTTAATTCCCCCAACACAATGTTGAAGGGGACTTCCTCCTGCAGTGCTATTGTGTAGTTCTGTTGGGATAGGGGGGTAGCGGGGAACCTTCCTGGCCAGCAGAACAGCTATAGCCACTGGCAGTAATCTCATGTAGAAAAATAAGGCAGGCTGGATGTACCCAAGTCATCAATTGATGGATCTCAGCCGGTCACTATTTAATTGGCAGAATTTTTGATCCATGCCATGCCTGCCTTGATCACTCTCAGCTGGCACTTAGATTGTGGTCCCATGAGATGGAAAATCTCTGTGTAGGGTGAGGCTGGCATTGTGAGTTTCCCCATATTCATCAGAATAAGTACAAGTTTTTTTTTATTTCCCCTGAAGACCCTAAACCATTCTTTGGTTTAATATTCAAGATATTACCATTCTAGAGTTTAGGGGAAAAAAATAAAAGGTTGACGTGGGCATAATGATTTACTTATTTCCATAATGAACCCTTTCACATTATAGACAGCTATGAGAATCTGAAAGATTCATTGTATTGATATTTCTGAGGTGAGGCATGTATTGGGTGACATGGAACAGGAAAACATTTCTCTATAAACAAATACACAGGGAGCAAGCAGAAACCTTTAGTAATATTGTAGCAGCTATATTATGGAAATGGTTGGACCATTTGCATACTCTAACTGAGGTTGTTGAGTGGTCAATTTTAACCCTTACAAAAATGTATTTTTCTATACTGAGGTGTTAGAGTTCGGAATGTACAGTATATTACCATTGCCTCTATAGTTCTGACCCAATTATGTTTTAAAAATGCATTGTATTATGTTTTAAAAGAAATGATAGGAAACGTTTGCCTGTCACCTTCAAATTAGCAATATATAATAATGATACAGTGCAGATCATGTGTAAACACTTAAATAACAAATATGAATAACCAAAATATTAATTCATAAATTAATAATCCAAATAAAGTCTGTGCTGAAAATTTATGAAAATTGCTTCTGTAACACAACTGCGCTCCTTAGGGCAAATAGGCTTTTTATCAGACCAATAGGATCCCACATAAGGAGATCATCAGCACTTAAATGTATTCCCCTTTGGAGGACCAATATTTCCACTGTCTTGATCAGTCACTACTTGAATGGTAACCCCGCTGTAAAAAGGTGATAAACAGTTTGGACTCTACCAGCCAGCTCCCCCATATGCATGAATTAGAGACAAGAAAAAGAGAACTCATAGTGCTATACTGCATTTAACAGGTTTATGTGTAAGATAAATTGCACTTACAGAGTATGATGATTGTATAAGCAAACAGCTCCGATAACCACGGATGCGATGCCTGTCAACCTCACCGTGCGTGCTGACATCACACCGCTAGCTCTGACTGACATGTTTCCCCATACAAGGCGTTATCAAGGATTGGAGGCATCCAAGTGCATTACTTTTAAACTAAATTTGTGGAGGTCCTGTATTCAGGAATTTGTCTAGTACAGCAGTCTCGCTCCAATTGCGGCATAGCATGAGTTCACAATTTTTTATTAATTATAAAGATGAGTGTTTGAGTTAAATAGATATAAGTTTATTAAGAAGTGCCAAAGGACCCAGAATAAAAATTGTACAGGGTTTTGCAAAACTTTATCTGCATTCAGTCTTTTAGTATTTTAATTGGATGAGAACATGATAATATTTCAGATTTGGCAGATTAAAACTAGCATTTTTGACCAGTAATAAAATTATTGCAGCTTATTCTCCGTAAATGTCAAAGCTGATTCATATATTCAATGTCAATTATGCGAATATAGGGAGCATGTTTTGCATCAAATAGAAACTCAGAGAAACCATTAATTTTGTTTTTTATCCTACCTAGAGCTGTGTATGGTTGACCTGAGTCTTTAGATAATGAAATTCACAAGTACTTAAGTTCATCTTTTCCTCAACTAAAGGGAATATATTGACTATGTAGTTTCTATTTTTTTAAATACAAGACTGTTTAGCAGGGTCGATAGTATATCCTGACACAGATCAAAGTTAATAATATTTCGATTAAAGTGGATGCAAACCTGATTCATGAAATTTGAGCTGGGCACATAGATCTGCAGTGTTTTGTTATCTCTCTCCAAAGCACAATTTCCCGTAGCTGTCTCTTGCTCTGTAGCTCTGTTATCAGCCTGATAAGTTCTCACACGTT
Organism: Glandirana rugosa; assembly: GCA_018402905.1. Taxonomy (NCBI): domain Eukaryota; kingdom Metazoa; phylum Chordata; class Amphibia; order Anura; family Ranidae; genus Glandirana; species Glandirana rugosa. The sequence goes on from BLSH010241528.1 coordinate 181,423, forward strand.
CTCCGAGATGGGGGATAGAAGTGTGTGTCGGGGGAGGTTGCTATAGATTAGCAGTCAAATTGTTTTCTAAGAGCAGAGCTATGCACATTGTTTTCTTCCTTTGCCTATGAGGAGAGGGATGTGTGCCTTTCCTCCAATCAGTTTCTTGGCTGTATGCCAATGATCCACTCCCAGTGGTAACCAGGAAAAGAAAAATGTTAGCACGATCTGCACTCTCTAAAGGATATATACAGGAGATATAAATGTAAAACTCATGTAGGAGGATTTGTTTCATCCCTGTGTATCATCTGAGGCTGTTCACTTCACTGGGTATATGGAGGGTTTACATCCACTTTAACATGCTGCAGGACATTTGATGGTGTGAAATAATCATAATGAATTCCTGCAAACTTGGAGGAATTATAGTAAGGGACTGGGGCCAAGTTAAAGAAGAGGCACAAGAAGAGGTTCTCTAATAACTATATTGTTCCATAATTATTTTATTAGTAAGTTCATTATGAAGAATTAGGAATGTGAAGAATAATTGGTACATTTACTGAATAAAAGTGATGGTTAGGGATGAGCTCCTAGTTCATTTTGAAGACAAGTTTGGGTGTTTGTTCAAACACCGGACTTTTAGCTTGTTCAGCAGTAGTCGAACTAGTAGCAAATTGTTCTCCCAATACTATATGACAGCTTCCTTGTTCCACTGACAATGGTTTAAAAAGTGACATTTAATTTATATCTACACACCACAGCTCAGTTATGATGCAGATGGTGCCCGGTTGGACAGATAGAGAATTCAAGAGAGCCCCAATGTGGCATTAAAGGGGCACGTAAATAACAACCATTTTCAGTGTGCCTTTGCAGATACCTGCCTTTTTTTGTGTAGAAAAATACAGGTCTCTTATAATCTGCAGAGGCATATCACTTTGCATGCATAACTGCCAATTGTTCATATGACATTATCAACTAAATCTTTTTCAAGGGACTGCTTCTCTTGGCACTACTACAGTGCAGTCAACTGTGTGCAAAGACTTATTTTAGGCAGTTTTTAGATGATACCCATAATTTAATAAATGAGCACAAAGATCCATATGAAAAGATATACAGTATCTACCAATATCATCCTAGTTGCTGGTTAAAGCTGGTCATACTGGTAGAAAAGCTGGCTAAACTAAAGCTAATAGAATTTAATTCAACATTTTTCATTTTGAGAATGTTCTTTTGAACTTTTAATTGCTAATAGGGACAAATCAATGTTCATTTTTGACTATAGTGACTAGACAATTTGACAAAGCATAATTAACAATTTTCTAACAGTATATCCTGTTTTCATTTATAAAATGATATTCATTCCAAAATTGAATGGTCAAAGCAAACATAATTTTGAAGTACCTTTGAATGAAAATCATTAAGTAATTAAATGTACTGAGAATGTGTGAAAACATTCACTTGAAAGTCTATTGGTATATAGCCAACTTTAGAAGATATGTCCCTTACCAAATACATGCTGACTTGAGGCTATCAAGTTTTAAACATCGAACACAACCTTCATTTTGCAAGAGATAAAAAAAAAAGAAACAGGGGAAATGGTTATTTGGCATTTTTAAAAAATAACATTAAAAAAAAAGTTAAAGCTACTTTCTATTTATATGTGGGGTTTTCCTTTAATCTGCAATCATTTAAAAAGTACTTTATTCCCACAATGCAAGAGCTGTTCTAAATTTGAAGGATATGTATTACTAACTGATGCTGATCTCTGCCTCAGGTTTTTCTCATCTCTGCGTTTAAACATGCCGAAAGAAAACAAAACTAAGCAAAAAGTTGAATTGTGTTTAATAACAAACTTCTTACATCTCTAAATGGAAATGTTGCCTCCATATCTGTAGCTGATCTACTGAACAAATTTGTTTTTTGTGCCAACCCTACTTCAACATCATTGGGAGTCAGTTGGGGTTGTGCTGTATTTGTGCTTTCCCCCGCTATTGACAGTTAAGCAGGAGGAGAAGTGGCCACACACAACTCCTGTCTGCATTATTCCATAAGTGTATAACTGAGGTATATGGTTCCCATAAACAGCATTTATTTTATTAAAAGCATTATTTTCTGAATTTGCATTGAGATATACTATTTTTTTTTCTTTTGCTTCTTTTTAAAATTGAATTATTAATGAAGTAATTTCTAACTGGCAAGCTGGTGTTCTTAATTAGAGGCTTTTAATTGTTGACCTTAAATGGATCAAACAAATGGAACATTATTGGAACAATTTGTTCTTAAAGGATTTCCTGGTAATCCTGTACTACAGAAAATCATATTTGTAGCACTGTTGATGGCCTATCTTATTACAATGGCTGGAAACCTTCTAATAATTGTTATCATTTGTAGAGATCATCGTCTTCACTCTCCTATGTACTTATTCCTGGTGTGCTTGTCTTTTACTGACCTACTTATGGTTTCCTTTGTGATTCCAAAGTTGCTAGCAGTCCTTGTTGCAGAAAAGACCATTTCTAAAATGGGTTGTTTCACACAATCCTATTTATATTACTTCATATCCACTGCAGATATCCTCATTTTGACTGTAATGTCCATAGATCGTTTCGTGGCTATCTGTTACCCACTCATATATTTCTCTATTATGAGGAATAGTATTTGTATAAGACTAGTAATTGGCTGCTTCATTACTCCATTTTTATGTCTTTTGTACCCAACAATAGCTATAACTAATTTTCCATTTTGTGGCCATGTGGTGGACCACTTCTTTTGTGAGAGTGCAGCTATACTAAAGCTGGTCTGTGTAGATATTAGTTTAATTAAACTGAATTCAATTCTTACATCAGTGTTAATTCTGCTTGGATGTTTGACCATTACTGCAATATCTTATTTTTTCATTGTGATTACTGTAATGAGAATGTCATCTGATACAGGAAGACAGAAGACCTTCTCAACATGTCTGTCTCACCTCACCATGCTAGCATTAGTTTTCGGTAGTGCCATATTCATTTTAATAAGACCCCCTAAGGAGTATGCCGTGGAAAAAGACAAAATAGTGAACTTGATAAGCACTGTTATTGCCCCTTTACTAAACCCTTTTATTTACACAATACGAAATCAGACTGTGAAGGGTTGCATTCGAGACGCCATGGAATGTTCAAAAATGTTTCAGTAACAAGGAAAAATTGGTCTTCATATTATAATAGCTTATATTGTACATTATTATTTAGAATTTGCTGGATAATGTATATGGATGAGGTTCAGGTTTGCTGCTAGGCAAAGCATTTGAGTTTGAGATACACAAACCCGATGATTTTATTGCAAATTCACTTGTGAAAAACTTAAAGTGTTAGTAAACCCACAACATAAAATCTGTCTCTATATGCAGAATAGCATGCTTGTTATACTGTGGAACTTAAGGGGTTAATCCTCTGTATTGTGTAAAAGGGCTCTTTGATCCTGTATGGACAGATCATCCCCCTCCCGCAGGGTCACTCTTGGCAAGGCCAGGTAAGACACAGTGAGCGTAGTAAAGCTCCACATGCTCAGTTTGGTCTATATTGCTGGAGAGAACAGTTCTTTGTTGAGTTGAGCTTTTCAGGTCACATGGTATGACATCACACATTTGGGTGTGTATACAGATCCTAAATGACATCCCAGTCCCTCCCTACTCCTCCATGCCCAGTAACTAAAAAAGAACACAGTGGGTGGGATGTCACATCCTTATTGATGGATGATCCTCCTCCCATAACAGCATGAGGACACAGGCTGTAGTGGAAATCTCCTCCTACCTGAACACTCAGTACTCGGGCAAACCCTGCAGTTTATCACCTGACCACGGTATAAAGCCAAGAAGATATACAGTGGCAGTATTTTAATGTAAAAAAGATTTATAAGCTGTGGGCTGTGTGTGTGCGTGTGTGTGTGTGTTTGGGGGGGGGGGGGGGGAGTTGGCAGATGAACTATTTTCATATTACTGGGTTTAGGAACACTTTAAACCAAATGCTTTGCATAACTTTTAAATTATGGCCAGCAGAGGGCCAATAAAAGGGCCAATAAAGAGGAATTTTTGTTAAGCCTCTTTCCCTCATTAAAACTGTCCTAATGCTGGCTAATTTTACATTACTGTATCATTTGCAGTCTCTAAGTGCTTAAAGCTGAACTAAAGACAGTAATACTTATCTCTGTTCCAATGGTACAACACCCTCAAGGTCCTTTGTCAGCACTGGCATCTTCTACCTAGCCTCTTTTGGGATCTAGTCTTCGGTCAACTTATTTGGCCAATGCTGGATGACATCACTTCCGTTTATGTACAGGAGTGAAGCCATCCCAGCACACAAGCAGTGTGCCAGAATGTAAACTGAGCTGTGCATACACAGCTCAATGTACTGTACATTCTACAGGGCATTGCGAACATCCAGGTAAGTGTATTTTATTGCATGTTTTTTTTTTTTGCTAAAAATAGCCTGCTGTTAGGAAATTTTATATATTTCAATGTTAGTTTCATTTTAATGACAGCTTGATATAAAAAATGCTCATTGGCAAGACAATATTGCATCAGCAAGAACAAGGACAGCCACAGTGCAATTATCCAATTTCTATCTATCATACAAAGCAGACCTATTACCGTTTCATGAAAATCAGGTGTCACTGCTAAATCTACCTGAAAAAAACTTTTTTTCTCAAATTGTAATGAATCAGATTAGGGTGCTGCTGCTGAAAGTAAGGCACACTAATCATAAAAGAAAAAAAACACCCATCATTAATTGAATTTCATTTAGACAGGAAAAAAAAGTGATTCTCTGAGTGCACATTAATAGAAAATTGTTTAAAAAAATACTATATTTATTTTTAAATTCTTTTCATCAGAATTAACTTCAGTCATAAAAATAAATCATAGATAACATGAGCACATCTTTTGTCACATTTGTCACATATAAGCAGGGCCGGGACCAGGGAGGGGCAGATGGGGTGGCTGCCCCGGGTGCAGTGGTATCATGTGAGGTGGGGTGCCGTGTTGAGAGTTCCTACAGCTACAATCTGACAGGAGTAGTGGCAGCAGCATCACTACTCCTGTCAAATTAGTGACAAACCGAATCTGAAAAGCAGAAGAGAGCCTGGAGGAGGTGAGGGCTGTGCTCTCTCTCTCCTCCAGCTCCACAATCCTGAAACTGCAGTGGTCCTGCATTTGGTCAGTCAAATCAGGACTGTGCAGAGTTTTACCCGCCCTGTCTCCTCCCAGCAAAGAATGTGAGTAGGGGACAGGTAAAAAAACTCTGAAGTCCTGATTAGTGTTGTCAATAGTGGCTCCGCATCAGTGTGTCTGAGGGTGGGGGAAATTACACTGGGGACACAATGGGGGGGGGGGGGGGTTC
>BLSH010241529.1:17971-47891 GCA_018402905.1 Glandirana rugosa
GAAAATAAGGGAAAAAATATTCACTACTATAAGGGAGACAAGAGTCGACGTATTCTCGACCCCCCCCCCCCGTCGTCATGTGATTCGAAGGGTTACTGTCCGACACTTATCCTACTGCTGCCCCCCCCCCCCAGCTCTTATGCAGCTGAGAACAGAGGGAATATCATCACTTATAAAAAAGGGAATAAAAGTTATTTATAATTTTTTTAAATCTATACAAAAATGGTTTACCTGTTATTTATATTTTAAACGAAATAGCTTGTTTTACAAGGTGATCGTTTACAATCACTTTAAGATTTAATTGTATTAAAATCAACAAAAGTGTCACAGCCAGTTTATGCCAACATTATTGTGTTGTGTACTTTTATTGATGGTAATAGTTGTATTTGGAGAAGTGGGGAAATTGGTGCACAGTGCAATCCTATGATAATTATACATTTTTTCTACATGACTAATTTCCATATGTTATTAGAATTCCTCTACCACACCAGGAGTTAACCTGCAATACTCATTTGAACGTACATTAGCGTTCAAAAACTATTCTTATCCTAACTCCTATCTTTCATAGCAACTTGGCATGTTCTGTGTCACAGCCAGAATTAATAGCTGCAGTGGAGGCTGACCCACAACTGTGGGACCTATCCCACCCTCAGCACGGAGACCACATCCCCAAGAATAAGGTCTGGCTTGAGATTAGCTCATCAATCACCCCCCCCCCCCCTCCCTGGGTGGGGGGAGATGTCACATGGTGACAAGAAAGAGACAAGTAAGTCTCTCATTGAATGCATGATCTGTTTGTTGTGTAATGTAAATGAAGAATGTATAACCCTTATTAACTTCTTCCTTTCCACTTTTCATTAGGCAAAATTCTGCAACGCCGGTGGAAATCCCTCCGTGATAGGGTGAGGAGGGATCTCACTGAAGTGGAGAAGGCTGCGCGGTCCAGGGCACCAGCCCCCCCAAAAAAACCAACATATATACCATCACAACCTTGCCTTCGTAATCTTGCAATCTATGATAAAGCATCCAGCACCAGAGAGTAAGTTTCTTTTTTTGTGTTCTTTTTACATCATATAGTTGCCTCTGTGTATTGCTTTGCAGGCGATTTTAATTGTCCATGTATATTGTTAATTAACTTTTTAAATTTTATTCTCTGCAGGCCAACATCAAACATTGCAGAGAGAAGGGAGGAGGCCATTGAAGAGCTGGTGGTGGTCAGACCCACCACCAGTGCCACTCTCCCCGTGACTCCAGTGTTGGCAGCCCCACTGAGGAGTCAACACAAGGTAACTGTCCGTCCATTATGTCTGCCTGTCTATCTCAATGTCTGTCTGTCTATCTACCTACATGTCAATCTATATATTTGTTCTTTTGCAGGAATCCAGGGACCTGGATTCAACCAGTGGCAGCCAACATCATGGAGAGGTGTGTGGTCGTGGAGTTGTCTGTGGCCGTGGGCGGAACCAGCATCAGAGGGACGGCTTCAGTGTAGAGACTGAGGACAGGATGCTAGCACTGCTGCAGGAATTGCGGCAGAAGAGGCGCAGTGTTGATGTATTCCTTGATCCCAGCAACAAACGTGCCTGCTTCTGCCGCAACATGTATTACATGCTGGAGGACATTGGGGAGACCAGGAGATACAGTGTATGGATCGATTGAATGCCATTGCTATGCACTACAGACAGGCCAAATTGAGTGGCGCCCCCCCCTCCATTTGACCATACGCTGCTTCTCAGGATCCCCTAATGGCCTACAGGACCTCAGCAGTGCTAGCACCCCCTTTCTATATCAGCCCCTTCCTCAACTCCAGCCACCACCCACCATGCTCTAGATCCCCTATTACCCCCCACACTCCTACGGTGAATGTCCACTGTCTACCACCTATCAGTTTATGCCTGAGAGCCAGCCTCATTCAATCCCCCGTCCCCAATCCCCACATCTTCATGGTGACCAGGCATCCCACTCCACATATCACCAGTTGTGATGAAACCTGTTTATTTGCGAAAAATAAATGTGTCTTTTAAAAATACATTTTGTCTGATTTTTTTCATTTGTATTGGATGTACAAGAGACTCATTTGCACTCTGGCTGAGACAAGATGCATACCCTTGCCTCATGCAGAATGAAAAGGACTCCTTTGCACTCTGCCTGGGACAAACGTATACTAAGTCCAAATGGGGCTAGCACAGGATTGCCTCACACAGAATGAAAAGGACTCCTTTGAACTCTGCCTGAGACAAATGTATGCTAAGCCCAAATAGGGCTAGCATACACTTGCCTCACGCAGAATGAAAAGGACTCCTTTGCACTCTGCCTGAGACAAATGTATGCTAAGCCCAAATAGGGCTAGCATACACTTGCCTCACGCAGAATGAAAAGGACTCCTTTGCACTCTGCCTGGGATAAGCGTATGCTCAGCCCAAATAGGGCTAGTATACATTTGCCTCACGCAGAATGGAATGGACTCGTGGAACAATAGAAGAAAAATAGACACAAAAAGAACTAACATGAATTTGACGTGCTTTAATCAAAGAAAAATGCAACACCGAAAGCAGAGCTCATTAATATAATGTCAACATTGTTTTTTACATGTAATCATTGCCATGACACCTCTCCATCAGGTGATACGAAAAATTATGCAAACTGGATGCGGATTGTCATGACAAGTGCCGTGGACCGCAAGTCCATAAATTGGACTCGCTGACTTGCTGAGCTTCGGTTCCAGATTGCTCCTCAAATTGTCCCGCAAAAAGTTGTAAAGAACACAGCATGCCAGGACCACTTTAATGACATTCTCCACATGAAGCTGCATACAGGACAGAAAAACTCTCCATTTGGCTGTGCACACACCAAAAGCACATTCCACCACACGGCATGCACGGCTGAGCCTATAATTTATTTTTTTTTTCTCATGGCTGAGACCATAGCCACTGTATGGCCTCATGAGGTTTTCGGCCAGTCCAAACGCCTCATTTGCTACCATGCATGACCAATAGCAAGCTGGGTTCATCAGTGCAAGGTATAGGGCTTCTGAGTGGTATGTTGAGCCGTCCCTCATGCAGATGACGTCCGAAGACTGATTCACGAAATATGAGGGCGTCACCTTGGCTGCCATATGCTCCCACATTGACAGCAAGGAATTTCAGATGGGTGTCAACCAATGCCAGGAGGACCACCGAAAAATATTTTTTATAATTGAAATACGATGATCCGGAGTGGGGAGGCTTCTTCATCCTGATGTGTTTCCCATCAAGGGCACCAATACAAGTGGGATACAATTTTTTCCCAAAACCCATCGACAACTGATTCCCAGATGTCTTCTCTGGGCTCTGCCATTACTACTTCATGTAGCTCCTCACTTATTGCCACTCATGTTGATCTTGTTATTTCAGACACCATTGAGATGCCAAAGAGGAAATAATGGTGCAAGGACACAAAGCTTTGGCCTGTGGCAAGGAACCTAACATAACATAGAAAATTTACATATTGAAATAAAAACAGCATACAAATAACAGATCCTACCCCTAAGCCTAATACTATCCACTAACCCTATCCCTTAACCCCTACCCCTATTCAGTAACCCCTATCCCCTACCCCCAAACCCTATCCCCTAACCCCTACACCTAACCCTACCAACTGACCCCTATCCACTATTCCCTAACCCCTATCCCCTACCCCCAAACCCTATCCCCTAACCATAAACCCTATCCCCTAACCTTAAACCCTATCCCCCAACCCTAAACCCTTACCCATATGTGTACTTATTCATAAAATTTCACTTACCTTACTTGTCACAAGCAACTGTTCCTTGGGTGATCACCGTGTCCATCCTGGTCAGTCTTGGCCGGAGCCTCTCCAACAGCTCATTGAAGACCGTTACAGACATCCGTGTGAAATTTTTGAATTGTTCAGGATGTATGCGCAGTTGGGCATACATGTTGTTAAAGTACCCCACAGACGGCCGCTGGGAAAACAGTGGATGCGTCCATAAGCAACGTCGTCTGTTGTTTCTCTCCTCCTCCAACTGTCTCCTTCTGTGCAGTCTCCCCAAGAGAATCAGCAGAATTGCCTCGTCAATCTTCTGAACAACAGGATCCATCATGAAAAACTCAGAAAAAATCACAAATAACTTGCACAAAATCTAACAAACTCTCACCAACTATACTCTCTCCTCTCTCTCTCCAACCAAAATGGCACCGTCACATGCTATATTACGTTTTTTTATTTATTTTACTTGGCATTGTGGGTGATTTGGGAGTGGAAAATAGCAGAGGGATGTCTTTTAAAAAAAAATGCACCTTAGCGATAACACGGAAAAACGCGTCTAAACACGCATTGACGCCAATGCATAACGCTGATAAAATCGCTGCTTTTTTTCCTGGCGTCGGTACTAGCTTTACAGCTTTTTTTTTAAACACCCGTATGTATGTAGCCTAAGTGTAAACAAAGGGGCTGTGTATACCTAGAGATGTCATTGACAACAAATATGTTCAATGTTATTGCCCAAATATAGCCATATTTGGATAATGTTGTGAGAGCTTTCCCTTCCTATTGGTTTACATGGGAGGTTTCACTGATTACTAAGAAAGTGGTAGGTATCAGTACCAACTGCTTCCTTAACAGCCATTGACAGAGGAAGCTGTCATATTTAGTAGTGGCAAAAAAATGTTACTATATACTGTATGATCAGCATTCAGACAATCACCCAAACCAGCAAAAAACAGAGTAAATGCTTGTTTGCATTACCTAAAAGGCATACCCCTAAAGGTTGGGATTTTTAAGGCAATTATCAAAAAATCAAAAAATCATGCTTAAAATATACATTCTTTTATTGGATTAAGTTAAAAGTATCAACCGTTTTTCTAAAAAAAAGCATTGATTTGGACTTTTACAAGTGTTCAATTTATTACACTCAGTCCTATATGATTGCAACTTTATGAGCTCACCTTGAATAGTAAAAGAATATATACACAGATACCACGAGGAGAGGACTTGGGACCTTTCCCGAGGAAAGGCTGCCAACAACTAGGATGCCTAAGGCCAGACAAAGGGCCTGCTACGGATAAGGCTGTAAAGAGGTTCCCAGGTCCAACTCATCCACGGAGTCCTGTCATCTCATGGTGCACAAAACCAGGGGCGTGGTGTGGAATGGCGCCGGCCACTCTCCCCGGCATCCTCTATATAGCGCATGCGCAGCCGGCGGAGAACACGGAACAGCTGCGTTATGGACCTAGCGTCACTTCCGGTCTTCCAGGATGCGTGACATCTGGAGACCAGAGGACGCTCTTGTATAGGGACTTTAACGGCCAGCACTAGAGCATCGCCCTGTAATACAATGGAAACAAGTTCCACCGATACAAGGTGATGGTTGAAGGAGCCCTGAAGCGGAGACCAAGGTACTTCCACTGGGGCCCTTCTGTGCTGGGCGCGATGGAGGGATATAAAACAGGAAATGGGGACATGTCCAGAGAATCTCGATACACAGACCTTATAATATTGCTCAACTATAGCCATATTTGGATAATGTTGTGAGCGCTATCCCTTCCTATTGGTTTACACGGGAGGCTTCACTGATTACTAAGAAAGTGGTAGGTGTCAGTACCAACTGCTTCCTTAACAGCCATTGACAGAGGAAGCTGTCATATATAGTAGTGGCAAAAAAATGGTACGATATACTGTATGGTCAGCATTCAAACAATCACCCAAACAAGCAAAAAACAGTAAAGTCTTTGTCTTTATCAAATATTTTATCACTATTTCACATACTTATGTAAGTAGTTTTTTTAGTGTATCAAAATCTACCTTGGTGAATTAATTTTTTATTTTGGCAAACTACAGTAAATTATTTGCCATATTGTATAGAGTGAGCCTGAATGTGAAAACTTTAAATTAGAATGTATTAAAATATATTCTCTGTAGATCAGTATTTTCATTTTATGAAGATTGTTCCTAAGGGATTTCAGTAAATAGGGATTATACATTCAGCATCAATGACTAATTTATTTAAGTATGATTGTCTAAAAGAAAACCCACAGTTGTATTGAGATGTTTGATTGCATGGTGAATATTTCATAAAGGCATTCCACTGAGATAAATAATTTCAGGGATTTATATTTATAATATTATTCCCAGTCCACCTTGTTATTTTAGCTTCAAATGCATTTATCATTGTTTAATATGCAGCAATTATTGTCTCCATTTACCCATGTACTTCTTCCTGGTTTGCTTTTCATTTATGTAAATACTGGTCAGTTTTTCAATTGCCTATAAGCATTTATCCATCTTTAATACAGCTAATCACAAATCTAAATCTATACAGGTATGTATTACACAGGAACCCTTCTATTATTCTATCATGCAGACTTTCTTATTCTTAGGGGTCTATTTGTAAAAAATATGCATAGCCATTCAACCCCGGAATTTGCATGTACTGTGCGAATTAGGCAAAAATGAATGTTCCTTTATTACAGGCAGTAGTAATATACCACATAGATGGAGCTGAAAAGTGTAGGAAATGTTCTTGTAACAAGAGATACATGTAATAATTCTAGAAAACTCAGTCTGCAGGGATGTATTAAAAAAGTAACAAGTATGCCTTGTTTATACTTGTGGTGATGGGGGGGGGGGCAGTAAAAACAGGCTGTCAATCCCCTGTCACCTGGTGGGCAGTAACATTGCTGAATGTGACCCATTTAAGTGACTGGGGCTGTGCCCCAACCAATTGTAATGCACATGGTTGCAGTGCGATGGTTCAGCATTTAAACGCTTATTTTAAAAGGGGCTTCCAGATTCCAATCAACAAGAACATGGAGATAAGGCACACTCCCAAAAGACATATGTTGTAATATGGTTCAGGAGTCAGTGGGAACATGAATGCCCTTTCCTTTCTTGGGCTGCCAGGCTGCATGCTCAGATTAAAGGTCTGATTATGTATTTTGGGGGCATGGGGGCCCCTTACAATCCATATAAGACCACAAGGGTCGGTTATGAATTTGGGGGGGGGCACATTTTTTTTGTTTTTTAATTTGGGATGCACTGCAGCAAAAGTGACAAAAATGACAAAAGGCATTTGAATTGCTGTAGATAACATTTCCCTGTGGGCTTTTTTTTATTGCATGGGGATGCCAATTAAAAAAAATAAAAGCCAGTAAGAAAATGTAATTTACTGTAAATAAAATAATTATTCTTTCCTGAATATAATTTTTGATACATTCCTTCCTACACACAGTATGGATGTGCACCTTCACAGACACACTTTGGTCACCCCCCTCAGGCATGTTATTAAAGGACTTTTAATGTTTCACTTTAAGGCCTCATACACACGGACGTTTTTTGACGCCGACGTTTTCTGGCGTTTTTTGTAGCTCTCCATGTTAGTCAATGGCCCCATAAAAACGTTGGCGTTTTTGAGCTGTAGATGACGTCGGCGTTAGTGAGCTGAAACTAGAACCCACAGCCATCGCGTTCTGAGGCTGTAACATTTTGGCATTTTTTGACGCCGACGCCACAATATGCCAACAAACGCCAACAAACGCCACCTAATATTATACCGGCGTTTTCCGGCATTTTTTGACACCGACGTTTTTAGGTTGAAAAATAGCAGAGGGATGATTTTTTTTAAAAAACGCCTATTGACGCCGACGCTCACTAACGCTCAAAAACGCCGATGCATAACGCCGAAAAACGCAGACTTTTTTTCCTTGACGTCGGGCCCGACGTTTTGTTTATTTTTTTAGAAACGTCCGTGTGTATGAGGCCTAAGTATTAATTTAAAAAAAAGCTCCTCTCTGCTGAACAGCATTTTTTTTTGGCATTGGAAAATGTCCCCCAAGTAGTAGTGCCAGCTACCTATCCCCCCTTTTGACACTAATTAGCCTTAAAAATGACCCAAATTAATTTTAAAGATTTGTCTCTTATTGTCTTTAATAGGGTTTGGATTCGGAATCGAAATTTCAGCTTCAGTTCCAATGAATCTAAACCCTGGATAGAAAAGGAAAGATGATTTTTAATAACATTAAATTATAGTTTGGCTTGTGTTGCAATTGTATATACTATATTCTTTTTTATTTGGTATTTGATGGAGACTAAAACAAATATTGGCACCTGAACACAGTTTTGCAACTTTGATTTGTGTTAGTAAAGCTGCACATATCATCACAACTACTTATCCAGGTGAATTGTACCTTGTTTTTTCAGGTCAAATTGGGTTTTCATTTGGTAGAAAATAATAATGGATATCTCCCGATTTTTTTTTTTTTTTTATCAAACGAAACGGGCACAAAATAGTATACAAATACCGTATATACTCGAGTATAAGCCGAGTTTTTCAGCACATTTTTTGTGCTGAAAAAGACCCCCCTCGGCTTATATTTGAGTCAGTGTCTGTGGGTGATGAGTAGATTCACATTAAACAGAGCCGCGCTGCTTCTAAGAGCCGTTCTGTGCTTGGTAACTGTGATTAAACACATTGGAATGCAGAGAATGCTGAGAGAGGTGTCAGATTCTTAGCTTGATGTCGGCAGGTGGGCGGGACAAGCTGATGTTAGCTGTTCAGTCCCGCCCACCTCCTGATCTCCATGAAGAGCTGCAGCTCTCTCTCTGCATTCTTTGCATTCCAATGTGTTTAATCACAGTTACACAGCACAGAACGGCTCTTAGAAGCAGCACAGCTCTGTTTAATGTGAATCTACCTTACTCATCCCTTATGTGTTCTGGCTACAGTCTGTGTCCTGGCTAAAATCCCTGTGTCCTGGCTACAATACCTGTGTTCTGGCTACAGTCTGTGTCCTGGCTAAAATCCTTGTGTCCTGGCTACAATACCTGTGTTCTGGCTACAGTCCCTGTGTCCTGGATAAAATCCCTGTGTCCTGGCTACAATACCTGTGTTCTGGCTACAGTCTCTGTGTCCTGGATAAAATCCCTGTGTCCTGGCTACAATACCTGTGTTCTGGCTACAGTCTCTGTGTCCTGGCTACAATCCCTGAGTTCTGGCTCACTGTCCCTGTGTTCTGGCTACAATTCCTGTGTCCTGGATAAAATCCCTGTGTCCTGGCTACAATACCTGTGTTCTGGCTACAGTCTCTGTGTCCTGGATAAAATCCCTGTGTCCTGGCTACAATACCTGTGTTCTGGCTACAGTCTCTGTGTCCTGGCTACAATCCCTGAGTTATGGATCCCTGTCCCTGTGTTCTGGCTACAATTCCTGTGTTCTGGCTGCTGCATTTGCCACCCTAGGCTTATACTCGGGTCAATAACTTTTCCCAGTTTTTTGTGGTAAAATTAGGTGCCTCGGCTTATATTCGAGACGGCTTATACTCGAGTATATACGGTATACTTTTTTTCAATTTAGCTGTATATGTCTTGCTATTACCATAAACTACCACCAAAGAACAACTCCAAACAGATCCTCCTGCTACTGACACATCGACAACACATATGTACAGTATAATGTTATTTGTTGTTTGTAAACATAGTTTTTTTTTGTATTGATTATCAGATTAATATGCAGATTTCCTTATGTATGTTCTAGCCCTTATGAGGGATCCCCTAAACACGCTGAATACTTTTTGGATTGTACCTGACTTTTATCAACATATAGTTGATTCTGGATCTATTAGCAGTAGTGTGGCACTTTAATTCCAATTCTGTTACTTTGCATTACAAGCCAAGTAGACTGTAGAATTTCTCTGTGGTGTAGAAGCCACCTGCCCGGAAACCAGGTATTTTTTATCAACATCAATACTCTAAGACAGGAATGCCAGTGAGATAAACATGTGCGTACATTGCTAGTTTTTTGCTTTCCTCAATTACACTAACTTACACTGATGGTAAATAAAAAAATCCAACCAAAAAACACTAACCCTGACATTTAATCCCCTACTTTTGACTCTGGCTGTTGACTTTCACATTGACCTTTGACCCCAACCCTAACAATGACTTAGGTCAAATCCTGATCTAGCTATTTTAACATGGTCTCTATGCTGGGAACTCACTGTGGTGCACGCTCTCAGCATAAACACAGCGGCACATATATGGGGCCCCACGGATAAAGACCCAGTTATGTGAGGCCCCATATATATGTACACTCATCCAGAAGGGGTTAAGTTACACATTATATTTAGTGTAAAGCTATCCCAAACTGAACATATATAACAAGAAAAAAGTCAAAAAATGGCATAAGGGATGAATATAAAATCTACTTTATCATAACAAACCACATGCAAAAGTTGACTAATGGCCTCCTCCTAAAACACAATCTCCCACTGTGTAATTAAAATTGAAATTGCAAATTACAAGGTTTTCATGGTAATACCGCCAAACAGTATACATGTACTATGTAAAGCTAAAGTATTCCACTCCAAAGACTGCAGTCCTAAAATCAGCGCCTAGCGATTGCTATACAAAAAATAGGACCACTATATATAAAAATAATCTATAAAAATAATAAAAAATTATACAGAACAGCATCCGCTATTAGCATATATCAACCTTAACAATATTCACATAATTTTCATCCATAAAAAACAGTCTGTGTGAACATAGCAGCACTACTAAAAATGTCAGTCCAAATAGAAGGAAAGAGATGTGCATCAAAAGATGGAAACAATCCAATCCTGTTGTTCACCGTCACCACACCTCATGTGCGAGCAGGGGATACCCCCCTATGTGGAAAAACTCACCAGCAAGTGGTCAGTAATAAGCTCAGAGGCCTCTATTTCGCAGATAATCCTATTAATCAGTGTGGAAAACCGGCTTGATAACCAGGGGATAAAGAGAAACTTCATATATCAACAGGACGTTTCCTTTTTTTGCCAGCGACCTGATGCTGCCGTATTATATATCCGAAGAAGGCGTCCTTGGAGCCGGCTATTATCCGCAGTTTCTTGTCATCAATATTGAAGGTGTCAGTGAGACCTCAGAAGCAGTCAGTCTCAGCTTCCCACACAGTCCATTCATGGCTCTGTCTCTTCCTTCTTATACATGTACTTCTACACCAGTGTTTATCAAACTTTTTTCAGTTGCAGCACTCTTTCAAAGTATGCAAATACTTGAGACACACCAGTTTAAGGGAAAATTTAGGAGCTACCGTCATGTGCCCCCAAAAGGGAATGAATGGACTATCTCGGTACCCAAGAATTATAATAACATTTAAAAAATATAACGTTTTTTTTATCCATAATTAAAAATAGGGGCATATACCCTTAGATATATAATACATCAATTTAAGTGACATTTCAAAATCTTTAGTATTCCAAGTTGGTGTTGCTGGTAAAGTGTAGTTACTCTTTGGATGTAAGCTGAATCCTCCACCTAATTTGCGGTGAGAACCGCTTCTTCAGGAGGAATTATACACAAGTTATCTACAACAAAACAACACATTGTCATATCAATACAATGTATGTAGACAGAGCATAATATAAGAGGGAGAAGAGAATTTTGGTTGCTTACCAATTGGGGGGGGGGGGGGGGGGTAAGCGGACACATGCAGCCAAAACAAAATAATGTAATAAAAGTTTTCCATAGCATTACTGGTTGAGACAATAGTTCCCACCATCCTACCAAAGGAAAGCGGGGAAAAGAAAAGGAAATAGAGGTAGAAAACAAGAAGGGGGAGGGGAAGGGAAAGGAGGGGGTGGGAGATTGGAAGAGCAGGATATCATAACGAGGAGAAAGGGGTAGGAAAAAGGGCAGAAGGAGGAAAAGAAAAGTGGAAGAAGGAGGAAGGTAAGGGGAGAAAACATGGGAAAAAACAAAGTGAAGAACCTAAAGACCTAATGAAGGCACTCTAATACCATCTCTTTGAACTATGCCTTTTGCGGTCCTATTAGCTTAGAATTTTGTGCTTCAAACCTATTGTAAATATAAAAATAGCTAATTATATTACTTCATTCTCCCTTAGGGAATTCTTCTCGCAACTAGTGGTCTCGCTATATAGTTAGACCTTAAAGCCAACTCTATTGACAAGACAGTGGTAACTCCCCCTATTTTGATCTCAACCGAGAGAATGTTCAGCGAGTTGGGCTGAATCCTCTTCCTCCCAGGGTGAAGTTATATTTATCTAGGCTAAAGCGCTGCGCAAACTGTTGGCGCTATATAAATCCTGTATAATAATAATAATAATTTCAGGTTAGCTCAATATCTGTTTGAGGCAACTGGTTTCCTTTTACATATCCATACCTGGCATACCTTTCTCCTTCCCCAATTTCCTTTTCTTCTCTTTGTTTTTTCCCATTTTTTCTTCCCCTTCCCCTTCTTCCCTTTTTCACCCCCCTCCCCCCTTTTTCCTTTCCCTTCCACTTACTTGTGTTAACCTGTGCTTCCAATGCCCCCTCCTTTCCCTTCCCCTCCCCCATCTTGTTCCCTTCCTCCATTTCCTTTTCTTTTCCTCCCTTTCCTTTGGTAGGATGGTTGGAACTAATATCTCAATCAGCTATGCTATGGAAAACTTTTATTACATTATTGTCAGTACTCACCCAGCTAGGTGTGTCCATTTATTGCCCCCCCCCCTGCCCCACTGCCCATTTATCTTTGCTGCCCCTTTTTGCCTATTCCTCTTGAGTAAGCAACCACAATTCTCCCCGTCCCTCTCATATTATGCTCTGACTACATAAATTGTATTGCTATGACAATGTATTGTTTTGTTGTATATGATTTGTGTATAATTCATCCTGAAGAAGCGGTTCTCACCGCAAAACATGTAGAGGATTGAGCTTACATCCAAAGAGTAACTGGACTTTACTAGCAACATCAGCTTGAAATACTAAGGTTTTTGAAATGTCACTTTAATTTACGTATTTTATATGTATGGACATACAGTTATGCTCATAAGTTTACATACCCTGGACAAATTTATGATTTCTTGGCCATTTTTCAGAGAATATGAATGATAACACAAAAACTTTACTTTCACTCATTGTTAGTGTTTGGCTGAAGCCATCTATTATCAGTCAACTGTGTTTACTCTTTTTAAGTCATAATGACAACAGAAACTACCCAAATGACCCTGATCAAAAGTTTACATACCCCAGTTCTTAATACGGTGTATTACCCCCTTTGACATCAATGACAGATTGTGATGTTTGTGGATGAGGCTCTTTAACTTCTCAGATAGTAAAGCAGCCCATTCATCTAGGCAAAGCAGCCTACAGTTCCTAGAAATTCTTGGGCTGTCTTGAATGAACTGCACATTTGAGATATCCCCAGAGTGGCTCAATGATATTGAAATCAGGCGACTGAGATGGCCACTCCAGAACCTTCAATTTATTCTTCTATAGCCAATGACAGGTCGACTTGGCCTTGTGTTTTGGATCATTGTCTTGTTGGAATGTCCAAGTACATCCCATGCGCAGCTTCCTGGATGATGAATGCAAATGTTCCTCCAGTATTTTTTGATAACATACTGCATTCATCTTGTCATCAATTTTGAGCAAATTTCTTGTGCCCTTGTAGCTCACACATCCCCAAACCATCAGCGATCCACAGGCCTTGTTGACTCCTCTCCTCTCTGTAGCATTTATGTTATGGCCAAAAAGCTAAATTTTGGTCTCATCACTCCAAATGACTTTGTGCCAGAAGGTTTGAGGCTTGTCTCTGTGCTGTTTGGCGTATTGTATGCTGGGTGCTTTGTGGCATTTCAGTAGCAATGGCTTTCTTCTGGCGACTGGACCATGCAGCCCATCTTTCTTCAAGTGCCTCCTTATTGTGCATCTTGAAACAGCCACACATGTTTTTCGCCTGAAGGTATTTGTTGGTTTTTCTTTGCATCCGGAACAATTTTCCTGACAGTTGTGGCTGAAACGCTAGTTGGTCTACCTGACCGTGGTTTGGTTTCACCTGAACCCCTCATTTTCCACTTCTTGATTAGAATTTGAACACTGCTGATTGGCATTCTCAATTCATTGGATATCTTTTTATATCCCTTTCATGTTTTATATAGTTCAACTACCTTTTCCCGCAGATACTCTGACAATTCTTTTGCTTTCCCCATGACTCAGAATCCAGAAACGTCAGTGCAGCACTGGATGAAAGATGCAAGGGTCTGTCAGGAGTCCAGAAACTCATTGACCTTTTATACACACATACTAATTACAAGCAAACAGATCACAGGTTAGGATGGTTACCTTTAATAGCCATTCAAGCCCCTTTGTGTCAACTTTTATTCATGTTATCAGGCCAAAATCACCAGGGTATGTAAACTGTTGATCATGGTTATTTGGGTAGTTTCTGTTGTCATTATGATTTTAAAAAAGAGTAAATACAGTTGATTGATAATAAATGGGTTCAGCCAAACACTAACCATGAGTGAAAGAAATGTTTTTGTGTTATCATTCATATTGTCTGAAAAATGGCCAAGATATCATAAATTCTGCCAGGGTATGTAAACTTGTGAGCACAACTGTATGTCCCTATTTTTAATCATTGATAAATCAAACTTTATATCTTTGTAAATGTTGTTGTAATCCTTGGGTACCAAGATAGTTCATTCATTCCCCTTTGGGGTCACATGAGGGGTGCCCCTAAATCTTCTCTTTGACTATAAGTGTTATGATGAAGGTTACCCCCCCCCCCCATCTTTGCTACTTGTTTAAATGCCTGGGTCCCACACTTTATTTACTCACTAGTTTTAAATGGGAAAAAAAATACTAGTCAATTGGGAAACCTGATCCTGGGATGATGCACACAACCGCCGTGATGAAATTAACTTCAGAACATACCCTTTCACATCAGAGTTCCCCATCACAGTGTCTCCTCATCTCATCAGAGACCTCACTATGCATCAATGGCCACCTATACATGAGAGCCCCTCATCACATCAGAGTCTCCACAGGACAAAGTCCTCCCATCCTACAGTCCTCTCATCACACCAGTGGCCCCCAGTAACAGGGTCCCCGATCACAGAAATTCCTCAATTACACAGTCCTCCAGTCATAGAGCCCCCCAATAACACAGTCCCCTCTTCACATCAGACCTCTACTTTTTGGCTTTAGCAGCATAGCAAAGGGCGAGGGTGAAGCAGGTCTGGAGTAGGTGGTCATCTGTTCCATTCTGAATGCTGGGGGCAGGTCTGCATACTGCCTGTCCTGGATCAGCACCATGCATTGCCATGGTGCAGATGGGCCAGATGCCAACACCATAGCAACGAATGACAATCCCTTGCCATAGAGCATCAATGGTACTTATGGTGCTAGAAGTCAGCCTGCCTGTACCATGGCAGTTCATAACACTAATCCAGGACAAACTATACCACATGTTTACATAGGCTAGATACAAGGTATCACTTATCAAGCATTGTTGTATGTGTGAATACCACTAATGTTAAAATATTAATCTATAGAAAACTGGAAATGTGAAACTTAGGAGATGGGGGGTTATAATATGCAAGAAAAAAGTATTGCTGCAAGTGATCTAGAGGTCTTGATGCTGAAAGCTGTCTGCAGTAACACAGGTCCACAGATGATAGTAATATTCAAAGTGCAGCTATGCATTTGATTGCTAAAATCTCTCATATCTTCCCATAACACAATCATCCTTTCACTACAGTTTATATATGGATAGACTTTCAGCCATGGACAACAGTATGACACAAGTAGCAGGAACAGAAACTCAGATAGTGTTCTGTTCTCGCTACACGTTTGTTACTGTCTGTAACTTTGGATCTTTATTACAATGAACTGCAGGTGGTGGTTGTATAAGAATAGGATACACATTCGTGGTGAAACTAGATATAAACAGATAAATGAACATATAATACATACATGAATATCAACAGATGGCACTGGGTATACTGTTAACCACTTGCCGACCGCCGATCGGCATCTGACGGCGGCAAAGTGGCTCGTTCCCGCAAATCGCCGTCATACGACGGCGGCTGCGGGAACGTGTATAGTGAGCGCGCGCGCGCCGCCGGAGGCACGCCCGCGCGCTCACTGTGTCCAGGGGGGGCGAGGGAGCGGGTGTGGCGGCTTCGATTGCCGCCGGCCACCCGCGATGCCCCCCCCGGAGCGAATGAGCGGAGGTCCGTGTATGTAAACACGGACCTCCGCTCTGTGTGAGGGGGAAGGGCTGTGATCACAGCCTTCCTTTACGTGAAGGCTGTGATAACTTCCCTTCCCCAGATAGGCAGTCCCCTATACAGTTAGAACACGCCCAGGGAACATAGTTAACCCTTAGCGCGCCCCCTGCAGGTTAACCCCTTCACTGCCATTGACATTTACACAGTAATCAGTGCATTTTTATAGCACTGATCGCTGTATAAATGCCAATGGTCCCAAAAAAGTGTCAAAACGCTCCGCCATGTCCGCTGCAATATCGCAGTACCGCAAAAAATCGCAGATCGCCGCCATTTTTAGTAAAAAATAAAAAAAAATTAAAAACCCCAAAAATGAATTCTATTCATCCGTAAACGCGACCACTTTTGCGCAAACCAATCAATAAACGCCGATTGCGATTTTTTTTATCGCAAATATGAGGTAGAATATAAATCGGCCAAAAACGGTAAAAAAAAATGTTTTTTTATATTTTTTTTTTGGATTTGTATTTTAGGAAAAAGTAAGAAATTTGGGTTTTTTTGCAAAATTGTCGCTCTTCTTTTGTTTATAGCGGCGATCAGAAATGACGCAGCGGTGATCAAATACCACCAAAAGAAAGCTCTGTTTGTGGGAAAAAAAGGACGCAAATTTCGTTTGGGTACAACGTCGCACGACCGCGCAATTGTCAGTTAAAGCGACGCAGCGCCGAATCGCAAAAAGGGCTCCGGTCCTAAAGCTGGAAATCCTTCCGGGGCTGAAGTGGTTAAATAAGTCCTTTAGCATACCAGCGATGCTGCCTTAGAAGGATCAGGAATTTCCTCTGAAACAAGTGATGTTTACTGTCCCAGTAGAAAATGAAAGAGCTTGTTGTAGGAAGTGGAAGTAGTTCCCAGTGATATTACAGGAAATATATCATAAATCATAGAACACTGCCCATCAGTTGTCTTTTGTTAGAGAGGCATCTTGTGGACAATGTTGGTATTATAATTCCAGAAGATATTATTTTCCCTTCATAGGCCGAAGGCATTTCAGATAGGCTGACACTGAGTTACAGTGCCACATCACAGTGTCTGTTGGTGAGAATCTGCATTCCAGTCTGGTTAGATAATGGCTGAAGGATGTCCCCATCACTGCTAATCTTGCCTTCAGGTCTCCGACATAAAGAGGGCTGCCACATTGCGATCATCCTTAGGGGCCCCATAACAACTGCTGCAACATTCATCTGGAGATATTTTTATAATAACTATATATACCTGGGTGTATTTGCACAATTCCATCAGCACTCTTATAGTATATTTGCTGATATTACCTGTTTGTACATTGAAGGATAGTACTATGATTAATCTTTTCTTACATAAAGCTTGTATTATTTCCATACTGGAGTGAATTTATATACTTATGGTTAATGTAATATGCTGTTTGCGGTGTTCCTGTGCTCCCAGGGAACCCCCCGCTCACAGATGCCCTGTCCTGGGTGAAGTCATTGCCAACTTACTATTAAACTCACTCTTCCACTGTTCTTCCACAGGTTCTGTTTTTTATATCTCCCTACAGGTTTAGTGCACTATCCTGTTTGGGGAGGGTCATTTCTCATAACACCCCTCCCCCCCCAAAAAAGGGCTACACATGCTTAAGCTTAAAGTGGTTGTAAACCCCAATCATGAAATTTGAAGTAAGTACATATATACAGTATGTAGTGTTAACTTGTCTCTCTCCAACATATCTAGCTAGTGCTTCATTCCTCTGTTATCAGCATGAGTCACTTCTGAGAAGTTTTCCTGGCACATGAAATAAAATATGTGTCGGGGATGGAGATAAGCTTGTCTATTCAGAATACAGCTCTGCATGTTCCTTCATTCCTTTGCCTATGTGGAGGGGGGTGTCCCTTTCCTCCAATCAGCTCTCACACTGTGTATAAGAGCTGTAACTGCAGTTCTCCACCCTTCTCCACCCCCTCCTCTGTACTCCTCACAGATGCATACGTATTGTATCACCAATCTGTACTTTGAAGGGGTGTAGACAAGAAAAGACTGCAGACAAACAAATAAAACTTATGTAGGAGAATGTGTTTCATCTCTGTGTATCATTTGAGGCTATTCACTTCACTGGGTATATGTGAGGGTATACATTATGGGAAGATATGTTAAAGTACAGATATGGATTGCACTTTTTACAGTGTTCTAACATGGTCCCCCAAATCCACACCAGGCTCACTCAGACAGCAAGGAGCCTGGCTGGCCAGGAAAGGAGGGAGGGGGAAGCAGGTGTGGGACCTCCTTTTTGAACCTTAAAAGGCCTTAACATGGGAAGGGTATGATGCCAGGGAGACACCTCCTGGCAGGCACTTTGTACCTATATTGATGGGGACGAGGACCTTTTCCTCCACATCCCTGGCCCTGTGGATCTGGGGGTCAGTGGGAGAAGACAGTTATTCAGTCCTCCCATGTGAATGAAATACAGATTCATAGAAAGGAGTACACAGAAAGAAATTGATTTGTGAACTTGTATGCACGGTCATGCAGGAAGATGTGCGCGAAGATGTGTACATGCTCATAATAATTCTCGAGTGACAACTAGACATGTCCTAACTCGCGCACATGCCCACCAATATGAGCATGCGCATTAGCGTGAGCATGCGTTAATACTTCGCACTCACTTGCCTTGTAAAGTGGCTCAAGAACAGAGGATTGCTGAGTGGTCTTCAGCATCTACCGTTTGTGACCTGATCCTGTACCACCCGGCTTGTCTTGATCCTGCTTGTTCCTGATACCCAATTGCTGATTCTGGCTTGTGACCTGACCCTGCCTTCTGCCTGCTGTTTTGATACCTTCTCTGCTCACCCGATATTGATCCCAGCCTGGCTCTTACTCTGCTTTGGTTCCTGATTCTGCACCTTTGCTGATACTGACTCTTGCCTGCCTCACCACCTGAGATAATGAATCTGCCTGCTTGCAAACCTGTTTGCTGCCTGCTGTTCTGTACCTACTACAGTGCCTTCTGCATCTGCCAGGGTATCCTACATTGGTCTGCTGGCTGCCCGTGGTTCTGAACCTGCTGCTGTGTCTTCCCATCGGCCAGCTCATCAGTCCGACTGCTGCTTGGGACCTGCTGCAAGGTTCTTCCAGCCAGGATCCTCTACAAGGGACCTGTGTCACTCCGTGGCCTGTTATATCTTGTCATCACCTCCAGGAGAAAAAGGATAGGAAGTGTAAAGGGAAGCCCTCTCGTCAGCTCGGTCTCAAACAGGTACGTGACAGTGGGGTTAAGGCTACCCCAAGTAAATTGAAGAATATCAATCCCTTTTTCATCTGCCCAATTAATGAGCAGTGGCTGTAAGAAGACCCCACTCATTACATAGCAAAGTTGACTGGCAAGTTCTGTGTGTGCACTACTCGGCTGCTTCTTGGCTACATCACAATATCTTGTACATGCCCAGTGATAAAGAATTTCACAGGGATACTGCATTCAGAATTTTCAGGAGAAAAGGGGGGTTGAGTGGCAGGTGGAAAGAGTCAATTGGAATGAGAATGGGGCCATAACTGGAAAGTAGGACTATGACTTATTGAGGGAGGGGGAGAGGGAGTAGCTAGTGGGAGTCTTCAGGTAGTGAGAGAACAGTGAGAACAAAAGTGAGAATTGATATACAGTATTTGGGGAAGGGGGGTGAAAAGTGTCCAAGTAAAGTGACCAATAGGAAGAGTGAGGTGACAGGAGAAACAAGCAGTACAAAGGAAAAATCTGTTGTTTGTTATACACTTATATATACAACAAAAACAAAAGAAGCAATAGAACACTGCTAGAGCATAAAGCAGCATTGTATGTGGTTTTTAAGCCTGAGTTGCATGGTACAAGATTGCAAGGAACCAAGTAATAATAATAAAGTTGGTTCAGGAAGTCAACAATGAAATGTACCAAACCTAAAGTCACAAATGGCCATAAAGCCAGGAATAATAATTATAATATAATAGTATAAAAAGGGATATAGGAACCTAGGTGAAGTGGAGGAGAGTAAAGCCTCGTACACGTGCGCCAATTATCGTACAATCGCACCTCCAACGTTTGTCCAAATTGGCTGTCCGTGGTTTTGTCTAGCGTACTGACGTAAGTCAAGTAATTGTCCAACAAAGCCGAACGTAGTGACGTGTTACAAAAGTATAAAGAGGAAGTTCAGGTGAATGTGATTTGTGAACTACGAACACAGCTTTACACGACCGAACACTTCCTGGATTCCGAGCATGCGTGTTTGAACTTACAACTTTTGTTGGTCCAACTTCTGTACACACGAGCCGAAAATTGGCGAACGCCTTGTTGGCCAACAAAAGTTTTCTAGTCTTCACAGACAACTTCTGTTGGACGATAATTGGAAATTGGCTGTCGGATCGTGCATACTAACGGTCAGGTTACCGGACAAGGCTGTTGTACGACTGTTGTTGGCAGTTGTAGGTCAGATAAAATTGGCCCCATAAAGAATGATGAAGGGGATCTGGTTACAAAGGATGGAGAAATGGCAAAGGTGTTTAACTAATTCACAAAGGAAATGGGGGGCTCAAGTATCCAAAACTACAATGTTGGTCCTCATGACACATCACAGGAAGCACACTCATGGCTAACTGAGAATAAAGTTAGGAATAGACTTGATAAATTTAACATTAATAAATCACTGGGACCAGATGGCTTGCACCCGAGGGTCCTTAAGGAACTCAGTCAAGAAGTTTCCAGATCATTGTACCTAATTTTTAAGGACAGTCTACTGACTGGTAAGATACCAGCTTATTGCAGAAAAGCCATCAATAATATGCAAGCTCTTGGAGGGAATAATAAGGGATTATATACAAGTTTATTGTAATGAAAACGGTATCATTAGCGGTAATCAGCACGGTTTCATGAAGGATCGTTCTTGAAAAACCAATCTATTAACCCTCTATGAGGAGGTGAGCTGCCATCTAGATAAGAAATTTCTGTAGACGTGGTGTATCTAGATTTTGCAAAAGCATTTGATACAGTTCCCCATAAACGCTTAATGTACAAACTGTTGGTATGGATCAAAGGGTGAGTACATGGATTGAAAACTGGTTACACGGGCGAGTCCAGAGGATGGGGATAAATGGGGAATACTTGGAATGGTCTGGTGTGGAAAGTGGGTTTCCCCAGGGATCTGTCCTGGGACCAATCCTATTCAATTTATCCATAAACGATCTGGAGGATGGGATAAACTCAATCTCAATATTTGCGGATCTTATCAAGCTAAGCAGAGCAATAACTTCAATACAGGATGTGGGAACCTTGCAAGAAGATCTGAACAAATTAATGGGGTGGGCAGATAAGTGGCAAATGAGGTTTAAAGTAGACAAATGAAAAATAATGCATTTGGGTACCAAGAATATGAACGCAAACTACTCACTAGGGGGAGAGCCTCTGGGGGAATCTAGGATGGAAAAGGACCTGGTCCTTGTAGATGACAGGCTCAGCAATGGCAGGCAACGCCAAGCTGCAAGCAAACCAAAAAATATTGGCATGCATCAAGAAAGGGATTAACTCCAGGGATAAATCAATAATTCTCCCACTATATAAGTCTCTGGTGAGGCCGCACCTGGAGTACGCCATTCAGTTCTGGGCACCAGTCCTCAGAAAAGATGTCCTGGAACTGCAAAGTGTTCAGAGAAGGGCAACAAAGCTAATTAAGGGATTGGAGGACCTTCGTTATGAGGAAATATTACAAGCGCTGAACTTATTCTCTCTAGAGAAAAGATGCTTGAGAGGGGATATGATTTCAAAGTACAAATACCATACTGGTGACCCCACAATAGGGACAAAACTAGTCCACGCAAGGGAGTACACAAAGACATGCGGCAATATACTAAAATTAAAAGAAAGGCAGTTTAACCTTAAACTGCGAAGAGGGTTCTTTACGGTAAGAGCAATGAGGTTGTGGAATGCTCTTCTGCAAACAGTGGTTTCAGCTGGGAGCAGAGATAATTTCAAAAAACTATTAGATGGGCACCTAAGGGCTCGTTTGCATTTGTTTCAAAACAAGCCCATGTCATTAAATAAAATGGTTAGCTTACAGCACTGTTTACACCTTGCGTTGGCTTAGCTGCGCTTCAGCTTTGTGTCAAAAATTATACCCCATGTAGCTTTAGCCAGGCTTCAAAGCCTCTCCAACGCCTCCATAGAAGTCTATGACAAAGCTTGTTTGAAGCTCGCTTGAAGCACCTGCGGCTTTTCAGAGGCTGAAATTCAGCTTTAGCTTCGCTTTGTTTTGGAGAAATTGCAGGTGTGAGATATCAACAAACACACGGGGCATTTACCAAGCTTCAACAAGGCTTTAAAAGTACATTATTGAAGCCTTGTCAAAGCCTTGTTGAAGCCTCATTGAAGCCTCTTCGAAGCACCGCCGAAGCCTCAAAAACACATTATAAAAGCTTGTTGAAACTGTATGAGCTTTAATGAGCGTTGAAGCCGAAACAAGTGTAAAATAGCCCTAAGGGACCACAGCATTGAGGGATATACAATATAATACTGACATAACAGCACACAAATAGGTTGGACTTGATGGACTTGTGTCTATTTTCAACTTCACTTTTGTAACTATGATAATCGTACCTTGTGTATGGGCCTTAAGTCAATCAGATAAATGAAACGGTGGAAAGCAGAAAATGAATAAAGAGGGCAAAATGTGTATGATGAGAGAATGTTTAAAAGTATTCAGTGTGAAAGGGACTATAAAAAATTGAAAACCATCTGGGACCAATGTACTTAACCACTTCCCGACCGCCTGCCGTGTTTTCACGGCGGCAGTGTGGTTGCTGTTCGGGAATCACCGTAAAAAGACTGAGGTGTGTGCCCGCGGCTCAGGCGGACCCTATGTCCGCCGGCGAGCCGCGATGAGCGGCCACAGGCAAAGAACGGGGAACCGCCGATGTACCCCATTCTGACAGTGCAGGCATGGGTGATCTACTGATCCCTGTCACTGGGATCAGTTAGATCTCTCATGCCCATGGTAGCCCAACCCCCCCACAGTAAGAACACACCCAGGGAACACAGTTAACCCCTAACCCCCCCAGGTTAACCCCTTCACTGCCAATGACATTTATACAGTAATCAGTGGACATTTAAATTTCTGATCGCTGAATAAATGTCATTGGTCCCAAAAAAGTGTCAAAAATGTCCGACATGTCTGCTGCAATATCGCAGTACCGCTAAAAATCGCAGATCGCCGCCATTACTAGTAAAAACTAAAAAAAACTAAAAACCCCAGAAATGAATTCTCATCATCCGTAAATGCGGCCACTTTTGCGCAAACCAATCAATAAACTGCAATTGTGATTTTTTTTTTATCACAAATATGAGGGAGAATATAAATCGGTCAAAACCGGTGAAAAAAATGTTTTTTTTTGGATTTGAATTTTAGCAAAAAGTAAGAAATTTGTTTTTTTTTTTTTGCAAAATGGTCGCTCTTCTTTTGTTTATAGCGGCGATCAGAAATAACGCAGAGGCGATCAAATACCACCAAAAGAAAGCTCTATTTGTGGGAAAAAAGGATGCAAATTTTGTTTGGGTGCAACGTCGCACGACCGCGCAATTGTCAGTTAAAGCGACGCAGTGCCAAATCGCAAAAAGTGCTCTGGTCCTAAAGCTGGAAAACCTTCCGTTTGGTAAGTGGTTAAGGAGGAACTTCACCCTAGTTCTATTTTATGCCATCCTCTTCTTAATTTGGCACCATTTCATTGTGGGTGGGGGGGGCTGGTACCTGGTTTTAACTAAATTCTATCCCCCAACCCCCCCCCCCGCCGGCAACCTGCTGGGACATGTCGTAGCTCCTTGGACCTAGGCTCTGGAAGGGAAAATGATCTGGCAAGAGGTGTTCCTGCTAAGGCCATTAGAATACTGGGGAAACCTATCCATACAGTAGGCTTGATTATTCTAAACTGTGAAGTGAGTTAAAATGCAATGAAGCAATGTGAAATGTACACAATAATCTTATCACTGCAGGAAGATAAAGTGCTTATGATTGGGTTTTTAGTATAGGTCAAGTTCATCTTTACAGTCTAATAAATTAGACCAGTTTTGTCCCAACCCCCATTTCCATAATACCCCTAAACTGGTGGGCAGTTTTTGTCAAAGCTTAATTGAACAAGCTGAATTTAGAAGCTGATTGGCTAACATGCACAGCTGCACCACCTTAACCACTTCAATACTATGCACTTAGAACACTTTCCTACCAGACCAGTTTTCAGCTTTCAGTGCTGTTGAGTTTTGAATGACAATTGTGCGGTCGTGCGATGCAGTAACCAAACAAAGTTTTTATCATTTTGTTCCCACAAATAGAGCTTTCTTTTAGTGGTATTTGATCACCTCTGCGTTTTTTTGTTTTGCGCTATAAACAAAAAAAGACCGAAAATTTGGAAAAAAAAAATTCTCTATTTCTGTCACAAAACTTTGTAAATAAGTACATTTTCTCCATCACTGATGGGCACTGATGAGGCTACACTGACGGGCCCTGATCTGGCAGTACTGATTGGCACTGATGAGGTGGCACTGATGATGAGGCACTTATATGCAGCAATGATGAACACTGTTAGGCGGCACTGATAAGCAGCACTGACGGGCACTGATATGAAACACTGACGGCACTGATATGCAGCACTGACAAACACTGATAAGCGGCACTGATGGTCACTCATAGACAGCACTGATTGGCACTCAAAGGCGGTACTGGGCACTGATAGATGGCACTGATGGACACTGATAGGTGGGCATTAGTAGGTGGCACTGGTGGGCACTGATATGTGGCACTGGTATGCACTGATAGGGGCGCTGGTACACACTGATAGGGGCACTGGTGGGCATATGTACAGAAAGGGGCCCATTCCTTGGTGGTCTAGGGTGGCATCTGAAGGTGGCACTAAGTGCCATTCATATTGGGCACTATGCCCCTTACCTGGTGGTCTAGGATGGTCTCCCTGCTGGTCCAGATCGTCTCCCTGGTGGTCCCTGGTCGGCTCCCTGGTGGTCCTGGGTGGGAACATTGCTGGTGGTCCCTGGGCCGGCTCCCTGGTGGTCTAGTGTGGCGATCCAAGGGGGGGGGGCTGTGCTGATAAATCATCAGCACAAACCCTCCCTGTCAGGAGAGCAGCCGATTGGCTCTCTACTACTCAGGTCTGCAGACCTGAGTACAGGAAAGCCGATAAACGGCTTTCCTGTGTTACACTGTGACTAGCCGTGATTGGTCACGGCTGATCACATGGTAAAGTGCTTCGGATGGAAGCACTTTACCGAGATCGGCTTTACTGAGATCCGACTGACCTCCCACACCACCGATTGACGCGATGCGCGCCCCCCCCGGGCGCGCGACGGCTTGTTATCCTGAGGATGTCATATGACGTCCAGTCAGGATAACTAAATCACTTCCCGGCCGTCATTCTGCATACGGCGGTCGGGAAGTGGTTAAATAAATAAAGGGAAAAAAGCCAAAGATTTTGAAAAAAACTGTTTCCCTTACTTTCTAGTATAAAAAATATCAAATAAAAATGCCAGGATGATGAAAAAAATACCTCCAAAATTACCCTTTTTTGGAAAATGGACACCCCAAAGTGATGTTCTGCCACACTTGCTAATATTGAGGTGGTTAAAAAATAAATTAAGGGGTGCTTACTCTGTCACCCACTGAAGCCAAGTGCATGTCTTTGATTGTTAGTTGAAGAAAATTCCCTGAGACATAATTGCATTATGTGCAATGGCTAGTGCCAATGATAGACCTAAGAGACTTTAAACCACCGCAAAAGCAATTCACAATTATTGAAGGTCAGTGGCAACCCCCCAAAAAACAAACAAACAAAAAAACAAGAAACAATCCTAAAATCATTGTTGGTCAGTGTAATTTTAAAACCCTGTTACCCTCATCATTGTGGTCAGTAGCACTTTGCACTTTAACCCCTTCCTTACCGGCGTATAGTAATTATACGTCGGCAAGGTGCACTCCCCATCCTGGGTGGATGTCATATGACGTCCTCCCGTTTTCCGGCCTTCCATAATCAGGGTAAAGAGCCAATAAAATTGGCTCTTTACCACGTGACCGGCTGTGTCCTATCACAAAAACAAACAGCGGCATGCACACCGCTCGTGCGCACCCCTGGGGGCATGCAGCACGGCGATCGGGGTTGGGGTTTGTTCCTCGGACAAAACCCAACCCCAATCATGGTAAAGAGCCAATCATATTGGCTCTTTGCCACGTGACCGGCTGTGTCCAATCACAGCCGTTCACAGACAGAATCCGCTGTTACCGGGTTCTCCTCTTCACCGATCGTGTGTGAAGAGGAGATAGCGGTAACAGCTCGTTACCGCTTACTGTGTGCACCAATCACACTGATTGCCCCCCCAATAAAGAGTACCTGTCCCCATCAAAGTACCTGTCACAGCCCATCAGAGTATCTGTCCCTTGCCCATCAGAGTACCCGAGTACCTGTCACCTGCCCATCAAAGTACCCGAGTACCTGTCACCTGCCCATCAAAGTACCCGAGTACCTATCACCTGCCCATCAAAGTACCCGAGTACCTGTCACCAGCCCATCAGAGTACCCGAGTACTTGTCCCCAGCCCATCAAAGTACCCGAGTACCTGTCACCTACCCATCAGAGTACCCGAGTACCTGTCATCAACCCATCTGAGTACCCGAGTACTTGTCACCAACCCATTTGAGTACTTGAGTACCTGTCACCAGCCCATCACAGTACCCGAGTACCTGTCATCAACCCATCTGAGTACCCGAGTACCTGTCACCAGCCCATGAGAGTACCTGAGTACTTGTCACCAGCCCATCAGAGTACTCAAGTACCTGTCACCAGCCCATCTGAGTACCTGAGTACCTTTTTTCCAGCCCATCAAAGTACCCGAGCACCGGTCATCAACCCATATGAGTACCCGAGTACCTGTCACCAGCCCATCAGAGTACCCGAGTACCTGTCACCAGCCCATCAGAGTACCCGAGTACCTGTCACTAGCCCATCTGAGTACCCTAGTACCTGTCACTAGCCCATCTGAGTACCCGAGTACCTGTCACTAGCCTATCTGAGTACCCGACTGCCTATCACTAGCCCATCTGAGTATCCAAGTACCTGGCACCAGACCATCTGAGTACCCGAGTACCTGTCACCAGCCCATCACAGTACCCGAGCACCTGTCATCAACCCATATGAGTACCCGAGTACCTGTCACCAGCCCATCACAGTACCCGAGTACCTGTCATCAACCCATCTGAGTACCCGAGCACCTGTCACCGGCCTATGAGAGTACCTGAGTACTTGCCACCAGCCCATCAGAGTCCTCAAGTACCTGTCACCAGCCCATTAGAGTACCCGAGTACCTGTCACCAACCCATCTAAGTACCCGAGTACCTGTCACCAGCCCATCACAGTACCCAAGTACCTGTCACCAGCCCATCACAGTACCCAAGTACCTGTCACCAGCCCATGAGAGTACCCGAGTACTTGTCAGCAGCCCATCAGAGTACCTGAGTATCTGTCATCAGCCCATCAGAGTACCCGAGTACTTGTCACCAGCCCATCTGAGTACCCAAGTACCTGTCACCAATCCATCAGAGTACCCAAGCACCTGTCACCAACCCATCAGAGTACCCAAACACCTGTCACTATCTCATCAGAGTACTTGTTACCAACCCATCAGAGTACCCAAATACCAACCCTTCTGAGTACCCGAGTACCTGTCACCAGCCCATCAGAGTACCCGAGTACCTGTCACCAGTCCATCTGAGTACCTTAGTACCTGTCACTAGCTGATATGAGTACCCTAGTACCTGTCACTAGCCCATCTAATCACTGAGTATCTGTCATCAGCCCATCAGAGTACCCGAGTACTTGTCACCAGCCCATCTGAGTACCCTATTACCTGTCACTAGCCTATCTGAGTACCCGACTGCCTGTCACCAGACCATCAGAGTACCCGAGTACCTGTCACCAGCCCATCAGAGTACCCAAACACCTTTTACTAATCCATCAGAGTACCCGAGTACCTATCTGCAGCCCATAAGAGTACCCGAGTACGTATCTGCAGCCCATGCCTCATAAAATATACATTGGGGTGTTTGCTTTCCAAAATGGGGTAATTTTGTGGGTAATTCCACTGTCCTGGTGCTCCAGGACCTTCAAAAGTGTGATAGGTAGGGATGAAATTAGATGTGTAATTTATGCTCCTAGAACGCCTGAAGGTTCTACTTCAATGCTGGACCTCTCTATGCGGCCGGGCTGTGTAAAAGTCTCGTGCATGTGGTATCGCCATACTCAGGTCGAACAGCAGAATATATTTTGGGGGTCCTTTTTGCTATGTACATGCTATGTGTTAGAAATATCATATAAATTGACAACTTTGTGTAAAAAAAAGAATTTTTCATTTTCTTTCCATGTTTTCCGAAGACTTGTGGAAAAAAATGAACCCTACAAAAGACTCATAATGCCTCATGGAATATATGTTGGGGTGGTTGCTTTTCAAAATGGGGTCATTTTGTGGGTAATTCCACTGCCCTGGTGCTCCAGGACCTTCAAAAGTGTAATAGGTCATTAGGATATTTTATGTGTAATTTATGCTCCTAGAATGATGGTGCTCCCTGCATGTTGGACCTCTCTATATGTTGAGTTATTTTGAGGGGACAGCAAATTTACACTGTTATACAAGCTGTACACTCACTACTTTACATTGTAGCAAAGTGTCATTTCTTCAGTGTTGTCACATGGAAAGATATAATAAAATATTTACACAAATGCGAGGGGTGTACTCACTTTTGTGACATACTGTGTGTAGCCACTTCAATACCGGGTACTTAGAACACTTCCTGCCCAGACCAATTTTCAGCTTTCAGTGCTGTTGCGATTCGAATGAGAATTGCGCGGTCGTGCGACGCTGTACCCAAACAAAATTTTTATCATTTTGTTCCCACAAATAGAGCTTTCTTTTGGTGGTATTTGATCGCCTCTGCGTCATTTCTGATCACCGCTATAAACAAAAAAAGACCAAAAATGTATAAAGTACATTTTCTCCTTCACTGACGGGCACTGATGTGGCTACACTGATGGGCACTGATGAGGCTACACTGACGGGCACTGATGAGGCAGTACAGATTGGCACTGATGAGGTGGCACTGATAAGGTTGCATTGATGATGGGGTACATATACAGAACTGATGGGCGGCACTGACAAGCAACACTAACGGGCACTGGTACGTGGCACTGATATGTGGCACTGATGGACACTCATAGGCGGCAGTGATAAGTGGCACTGGGCACTGATGGGCACTGATAGGTGGCACTTTTAGGTGGCACAGGTGGGCATATTTAGGTGGCACAGGTGGGCACATTTAGATGGCACAGGTGGGCACTGATAGGTGACACAGGTGGGCACTGATAGGTGACACAGGTGGGCACAGGTGGGCACTTATAGGTGGCAGTGGTGGGGACAGATGCAACAAGCACTGTTAGGGATGGCACTGGCAGGCATCATACATGTGCACAGTGCCATCCCTACAGTGCACAATAATGCCCTTACCTGGTGGTCTAGTGGGGGCTCCCTGGTGGTCCTGGGCGGCCTCTGATTTAATTCCCTGGTGGTCCTGGGCGGCCTGGGTGTGCTGTCCGGCGGGGGGGGCTCCCTGGGGTCTTGATCCGGCTCCCTGGTGGTCCAGTGGGGTGATCCTGAGGGTGGCTGCGCTGATAAATGTTCAGCGCAGCCCCCCCCTGTCAGGAGAGCAGCCGATCGGCTCTCCGCTGCTCAGGTCTGCAGACCTGAGCAGAGGAAAAGCCGATCAACGGCTCTTCCTATTTACACTGTGATCAGCCGTGATTGGTCACGGCTGATCACATGGTAAAAGGCTTCGGATCGAAGCC
>BLSH010241530.1:0-16118 GCA_018402905.1 Glandirana rugosa
TACCTTTTGCCTGTAATCTGCTGTATACAATCATTGTAAATCACAGGACTCTGTGCGCTTCAGGTGGGCTCATGAGCGCACATAAAAAATACAAATGGGTACATCCACCCACCACAGTAGGGGTGCCAACTGGTCATTTAGTTAATGTGGCTGGTTCACAAAGTGTTAGCCAGTAACGGATATCACTTAAACTGTAAACTTCCTGCATTACTCAATTCTAACACGGTCAATACTCTACTAGCACTAAGCTTATGCTAGTAATTTTTGAACATATAACATCTCTGTAAATGTATTGGTATTATTGCAGTATGTTATTTATATATATAAATATATATATATATATATATATATATATATATATATATATATATATATATATATATATAGATATATATAGATATATATATATATATACAGTATGTCACAAAAGTGAGTACACCCCTCACATTTGTGTAAATATTTTATTATATCTTTTCATGTGACAACACTGAAGAAATGACACTTTGCTACAATGTAAAGTAGTGAGTGTACAGCTTGTATAACAGTGTAAATTTACTGTCCCCTCAAAATAACTCAACACACAGCCATTAATGTCTAAACCACTGGCAACAAAAGTGAGTACACCCCTAAGTGAAAATGTCCAAATTGGGCCCAATTAGCCATTTCCCCTCCCCGATGTCATGTTACTCATTAGTGTTACAAGGTTTCAGGTGTGAATGGGGAGTAGGTATGTTACATTTGGTGCTATCGCTGTCAATCTCTCATACTGGTCACCAGAAGTTCAACATGGCACCTCATGGCAAAGAACTCTCTGAGGATCTGAAAAAAAAAGAATTGTTGCTCTACATAAAAATGGCTTAGGCTATAAGAAGATTGCCAAGACCCTGAAACTAAGCTGCAGCATGGTGGCCAAGACCATATGGTGGTTTAACAGGACAGGTTCTACTCAGAACAGGCCACCCCATGGTCAAACAAAGAAGTTGAGTGCACATGCTCAGCGCCAAATCCAGAAGTTGTCTTTAGGAAATAGATGTATCAGTGCTGCCAGCATTGCTGCAGAGGTTGAAGGGGTGGGGGTGTCAGCCTGTCAGTGCTCAGACCATACGCTGCACACTGAATCAAATGGGTCTGCATGGCTGTCATCCCAGGATGAAGCCTCTTCTTAAGATAATGCACACGAAATTTTGCAAACAGTTTGCTGAAGACAAGCAGACCAAGGACATGGATTACTGGAACCATGTCCTGTGGTCTGATGAGACCAAAATAAATGTATTTGGTTCAGATGGTGTCAAGCGTGTGTGGCGGCAACCAGGTGAGGAGTACAAAGACAAGTATGTCTTGCCTACAGTCAAGCATGATGGGGGGAGTGTCATGGTCTGGGGCTGCATGAGTGCTGCCAACACTGGGAGCTACAGTTCATTGAGGGAACCATGAAGGCCAACATGTACTGTGACATACTGAAGCAGAGCATGATCCCCTCCCTTCGCAGATTGGGCTACAGGGCAGTATTCCAACATGATAACAACCCCAGACACACCTCTAAGAGGACCACTGCCTTGCTAAAGAAGCTGAGGGTAAAGGTGATAGACTGGTGAAGCATGTCTCCAGACCTAAACCCTATTGAGTATCTTAAAACGGCAGGTGGAGGAGCGCAAGGTCTCTAACATCCACCAGCTCCGTGATGTTGTCATGGAGGAGTGGAAGAGGACTCCAGTTGCAACCTGTGAAGCTCTGGTGAACTCCATGCTCAAGAGGGTTAAGGCAGTGCTGGAAAATAATGGTGGACGCACAAAATATTGACACTTTGGGCCCAATCTGGACATTTTCACTTAGGGGTGTACTCACTTTTGTTGCCAGCAGTTTAGACATTAATGGCCGTGTGTTGAGTTATTTTGAGGGGACAGCAAATTTACCCTGTTATACAAGCTGTGCACTCACTACTTTACATTGTAGCAAAGTGTAATTTCTTCAGTGTTGTCATATGAAAAGAGAATAAAATATTTACAAAAATGTGAGGGGTGTACTCACTTTTGTGAGATACTGTGTGTATATATATATATATATATATATATATATATACACACACACACACACACACACACACACACACACACACACAGTTGTGCTCATAAGTTTACATACCCTGGTAGAATTTATTTTTCAGAGAATATGAGTGAGAACAGTTAGTGTTTGGCTGAAGCCAATTATTATGAATCAACTGTGTTTACTCAGTTTAAATCATAATGACAACAGCAACTACCCAAATTACCCTGATCAAAAGTTTACATACCCCAGTTCTTAATACCGTGTATTGTCCCCTTTAACGTCAATGACAGCTTGAAATCTTTTGTGGTATTTGTGGATGAGGCCCTTTATCTTCTCAGATGGTAAAGCTGCCCATTCCCCTTGGAAAAAGCCTGCAGTTCCTGGCAATTCTTGGTCTGTCTTGCATGAACTGCATGTTTGGGATCTCCCCAGAGTGGCTCAATGATATTGAGGTCAGGAGACTGAGATGGCCACTCCAGAATCTTCACTTTATTCTGTTGTAGCCAATGACAGGTCGACTTGACCTTGTGTTTTGGATCATTGTCATGTTGGAATGTCCAAGTACGTCCCGTGCGCAGCTTCCTGACTGATGAATGCAAATATTCTTCCAGTATTTTTTGATAACATACTGCAAAATTCCTGTGCCTTTGCAGCTCACACATCCCCAAAACATCAGTGATCCACCTCCTTGTTTCACAGGCCTTGTTGACTCCTCTCCAAATATTGTGTTTATGGTTCTGGCCAAAAAGCTAAATTTTGGTCTCATCACTCCAAAATACCTTTGTGCCAGAAGGTTTGAGGCTTGTCTCTGTGCTGTTTGGCGTATTGTAAGTGGGATACTTTGTGGCATTTGCGTAGTAATGGCTTTCTTCTGGTGACTCGACCATGCAGCCCATCTTTCTTCAAATGCCTCCTTATTGTGCATATTTGAAACAGCCACACCACATGTTTCCAGAGAGACCTGAAGTTATTTATGGGTTTTTCTTTGCATTCCAAACAATTTTCCTGGCAGTTGTTGCTGAAATTTTTTGTTAGTCTACCTGACCGTGGTTTGGTTTCAACAGAACCCCTAATTTTCCACTTCTTGATTATAGTTTAAACACTGCTGATTGGCATTCTCTATTCCTTGAATATCTTTTTATATCCCTTTCCTGTTTTATACAGTTCAACTACCTTTTCCCGCAGATCCTTTGACAATTCTTTTGCTTTCCCCATGTCTCAGAATCCAGAAACGTCAGTGCAGCACTGGATGAAAGATGCAAGGCTCTGTCAGGAGTCCAGAAACTCATTGAAATTTTATACGCACACACTAATTACAAGCAAACAGATCACAGGTGAGGGTGGTTACCTTTAATAGCCATTCAAACCCCTTTGTGTCAACTTGTGTGCATGTTATCAGGCCAAAATCACCAGGGTATGTAAACTTTTGAACAGGGTATTTGGGTAGTTTCTGTTGTCATTATGATTTAAAAAGAGTAAACACAGTTGATTGATAATAAATGGCTTCAGCCAAGCACTAACCATGAGTGAAAGAAATTTTTTTGTGTTCTCATTCATATTCTCTGAAAAATGGCCAAAAAATCATAAATTCTCCCAGGGTATGTAAACTTATGAGCACAGCTGTATATATATATATATAGTTGCTAAAAAAAAGTAAATATTTAAAAATAAATCTGGAACCTTGCCTATTGAAATATTTCTCTGGAGAAGGTTGTTTCTTAAGGGATCTTAGTTTATGGGAATTATATAGTCTACAATTACTGATATATTTATGGATGACTGTTTAGAAGCTTCCACAGCTTTTAGAGATGAGTGAGTTGTACCTTGTTCTTTTCTAATGGAAAGAATAAATAGCTCATTGGTTGAGTTTGTATTAGAGGGATTTCACGGTAATAACACATTTCAGGCTTTTCTATTTACAATATTGTTTCTGGTCTACCTTGTTACTTTAGCTGGAAATGGATTAATCATTTTTATTATATGTGCTGATCATCGTCTCCATTCACCAATGTACTTTTTCCTGGTTTGCCTTTCATTCATGGAAACAATAGGTATTTCTGCAATTGACTATAAACTCTCTGCCATCTTCATTACAGCTAACCACACTTTTTCTAAATCTGGCTGTATGACACAATCATTCTTTTACTTTTTCTTATCCTCAACTGATTTTCTTATACTGACTGTAATGTCTGTTGATCGCTTTGTGGCTATATGTTTTCCTCTTAGGTACTCTTCCATTATGAGGCGCAGTTTATGCATAAAGATGGCTGTTAGCTGTTTTGTTATCTCATTCTTCTGTATTCTTTATCCTACGTTTATGATATCAAGGGCTCCATTTTGCGGTAATGTGTTAGACCATTTCTTTTGTGATGGTGCTGCAATGATGAAGCTGGTCTGTATAGACATCAGCTTGGTCAAACTTTCAACTTTGATAAGTTCCTTTATCATTTTAATTGTACCTTTAATAATCACATCAATTTCATACATTTTCGTTGTATCTACAGTTATAAGAATGCGATCAGCTAAGGGCCATCAGAAAACATTTTCTACATGTGTTTCTCATCTTACTATGGTTTCTATAGTTTTTGGTGGTGCCATATTTATTGAAATAAGACCTCACAAAAGCTATTCAGTAGAAACAGACAAAGTTGTTAATTTTGTAAGCACCATACTGAGCCCATTGCTAAATCCATTTATTTATACACTGAGAAATCAGAAAGTTAAAGACTGCATCAGAGATACAGTAAAATGGAAGAAGCTTTTTCACATTAGTTAGTGTCAATTACAGAAAACTATACCCTAGTCATATTTGAGAAAACTATGAATAGGTTAAAATGAATCCACCTGTCAGACTAACCAACGTCTAATGATAATTACCCTACAGTCAATGCCATCATTCTGAATAGTCAACGTAAGACATGGTCTAAGGCACCAGGGCTGCCAGGGGTGCAGCACAAACATCCATGTATCATCTTTTTGACAATCATTAACACTTTGTTCTGGGCTGCCGCCCTACCTACCACAGTCATGTACCCAGATCATAGTTGTTTTTGCTTTTTGTTGGTAGAATAGCGTACTGTGTACATGGATACTTCACCCAGTCTCTCTTTGTACACCTAAAACCAAACTGCTATCAGATTAGGGTGGCAGTTTTCCCAAACACTTCTAGACATTGGTTCTGAGTGTAGTGAAACAGAGATTGAACACTATCTCTTTCAGATCACATCAAGCTTACTTTAGGTGGCTTTGATGTCTGATCTTGTTAGTGTGAAATTAATTACTGGGTAAAGTAGTTGGGGTGACACAAAACAGGGACTACGGGGGCATAAAGAATTTATTTAGTCTTGATTAGTCCTATAACTTCTTTGATCTCTGTTCTTTGTTATGTATTCAACTTCGTCCCAAGGTACTCTGCAAAACACTCCTTACTATGAAAAATATCTGATCATATTTAGCTGTAAATTACAGCAATCCTTTCTAATTCTAAGCAACAATTTGCAAGAGTTCTACACAAGTGGTGCAGAAAACCTGCCTGTTTTTGAAGGTACAAATCCATTTACAGTATCTGAGTTTAATGTTTTTGACTACGCCTTTGTTTCCCTTTTGGTTAACTTTTCACTCTCTGGACCTTTAGTTATCAACTTACAAAGTAATGTGGGGACACACATGTAGCATCTGATGTGTGCCTCCACATCAGAGACCAGCATTGCTGGAGCAGCGCAACACCCGTATTTTCCAGGGGAAGAGCTTCTCTGGTGAGGGCGGGAGTGAGGCTAAGGGTAAGGAAAGACAGATTCTGGTGGTAGGAGACTCAATTATTAGAAGGACAGAGAGGGCAATCTGTCACAAAGACCGTAGACGCCGAACATCAAATCATGGATCTGGTGGACAGATTATTCAGTGGGGCTGGGGAGGACCCAGCTGTCATGGTATATGTGGGTACCAATGACAAAGTTAGAGGAAGTTGGACAGTCCTAAAAAACGATTTCATGGACTTAAGAGTTAAACTGAGGAGTAGTACCTCCAAGGT
Source organism: Glandirana rugosa (assembly GCA_018402905.1). Lineage (NCBI taxonomy): Eukaryota > Metazoa > Chordata > Amphibia > Anura > Ranidae > Glandirana > Glandirana rugosa. The sequence continues at coordinate 6,077 of BLSH010241530.1, forward strand.
AATATTCTCAGAAATACTAATGGTACCTCGAGCCAGGCCAGAGAGGTAGCGGGAGATTAGGGAAATTTAAAAGTGGCTTAGGAGCTGGTGTAGTAAGGAGGAGTTTGGGTTCCTGGAGAACTGGGTCGATTTCTCAGTCAGATACCGGCTCTTTAGCAGGGACAAACTGCGCCTAACTGGGAGAGTGCAGCTCGGCTGGGAAAGAAGATGGCTGAAAAGTTAGAAGGGCTTTAAAACTAGGTGATGGGAGGAAGGTACAGATGTAGAGTGACCCAACGTGGAACAAGGTTCAGCGAGTAATATTGGGGGCATTAGTGGTAGGGTGACTAGAATACCAAAACCCAAGGTAAGTATGTTGACAAATCCAAATTGCAGCCTCATAACAACAAGGATATAGTATGCAACCAGACAAAATTATGAGGCTTGTATACCGATGCTAGAAATCTGGCTAAAAGGATAGGAGAACTGGAGCTGATAATGCACCAGGAGGATTTCGATTTTGTGGGAATTTCAGAGACTTGTTTGACAGCTCTCATTATTGGCTAGCAACCATTTAGGGGTATTCAGTATATCACAGAGATAGGGAGGGTAAAAAAATAATGATGTGCAAGTGAATGTGAGGGATGATATCACTAATGGAGCTAGGGAGGAGGTGGAATTCTTATGGGTAAAGCTTCAAAAGGAGGAAACTAAGGGGAAAGTAATACTGGGCGCGTGCTATAGGCCCCCTAACCAGAGAGAGGAGGGGGAGGCAGACTTCCTATCACAGCTTGGAATGGCGGCAAGGATGAGAAATGTCATTATAATGGGGTATTTTAATTATCCAGATATAGTGCATTCGTCTAAGGCTCGCCATTTCCTAAATGTCTTTCAGGACAATTTCATGGGTCAGATTGTGAATGCACCAACAAGAAACAATGCGTTACTAGACCTACTACTTACTAACAATACAAAACTGATCAAGGATGTAGAAATATGTGGCAACTTAGGAAACAGCAACCACAGGTCAATTAGTTTCAGTATAAATCACAGAAATAGGAAACACAAGGGTTATAAAAGGACACTGAATTTCAAAAGAGCCAACTTCCACAAACTGCGCTCTTTGCTAGATGATATTAAATGTAATAATATCCTAGGAACAAAGAACACGTAGGGTAAATGGGAGTGCTTTAAGAACATTCTAAAAAAAGGTATTGACCAGTGCATTCCAACAGGGAATACGTTTAAAAGAGCTAAAACAAATCCTGGATGGCTAAACTCCAATGTAAAAATGCACATAAAAACAGAAGAAAACGCCTTAAAAAATACAAGGCTGAGGGCTCATTGTCCGCATTCCAACATTACAAAGAATGCGATAAGAAATGTAAGAGCCCAATTAGTGCGGCTAAGATAGAACACGAAAGACAGATAGTGGAGGAGATTACAACGAATCTCCTGGATTGAAAACTGGCTTCAGGGGTGAGTCCAAAGGGTGGTGATAAATGGCGAGTACTCGGAATGGTCTGGTGTAGAAAGTGGATCATAAATGATCTAGAGGATGGGATAAACAGCTCAATATCAGTATTTGCAGATGATACAAAGCTAAACAGGGCAATAACTTCTATGCAGGATGTGGAAACCTTACAAGAAGACCTGAACAAAATAATGAGGTGGGCAACTACATGGCAAATGAGGCCTAATTTTGGAAAATGTAAGGTAATGCATTTGGGTGCCAAAAATACGAATGCAAGTTACTCACTAGGGGGAGAACCTCTTTGGGAATCTAAGATGGAAAAGAACCTGGGGTCCTAGTAGATGATAGGCTAAGCAATGGCATGCAATGCCAGGCTGCTGTAAGCAAAGCCAATAGAATACTGCCATGTATTAAAAAGGGGATTCACTCCAGGGATAAAACGGGAGGGATAATACATGGGAGTAACCTGTAGATACCTCAGGCATCTACAGGTTACTCCCCTTTTGAACTGCTGTATGGGATACATCCCAGGGGATTGCTAGATGTTGCAAAAGAAACGTGGGAGGGAGTGACCACACCTTATAGAAGTGTCATTGAGCATATCTCACTGATGCAAGATAGAATCGCTGCTGTCATGCCGCTTGTACGGGAATATATGGAGCAAGCCCAGGTGGCCCAGAGAAGGGTTTATAATCGGGGTGCAAGACCCGGGTCTTCAACCCTGGTGATAGAGTGCTGGTACTAGTTCCAACCATTGAGAGTAGGTTCTTAGCAAAGTGGCAAGGTCCCTTTGAAATCGTGGAAAGAGTAGGGGATGTAAATTACAAATTTTACCAGCCTGGGAAAAGGAAAACTGAGCAAATATATCATGTTAATCTCCTGAAACCTTGGAAGGACAGAAAGACTTTACTGGCAAGGCCAACTCCCCAAAAGGGCATGGTCCCCATGACTCCTGAAGTACCTTGTCAGTGGCCAAAACTGAAACCTTGTCAGTGGCCCAACAAAATGACATTAAAGAATTTGTAAATAAGAATATAGACTTTTTCTCTCACCTGCCCGGACTGACCACAGTTATACAGCATGACATAATTACAGAACAAGGTGTCCGCATAAATGTAAAGCCCTATAGAATACCCGAGGCCAGGCACAAAGCAGTTGCAAATGTAGAAAAGAACATGTTAGAGCTGGATGTGATAGAGGAGACCCACAGTGACTGGTCCAGTCCCATGGTATTTGTCCCAAAACCAGATGGAATGATAAGGTTTTGTAATGATTTCAGAAAGTTAAACAGCGTGTCCAAATTTGATGCATACCCAATGCCTCACGTTGACGAGCTTGTTGACAGATTGGGTAGTGCCCGCTACATAACTACGTTGGACCTGGTTATTGGCAGACTTTCTAAGATTAGTTTTGAACTTCCCTCCAGTTAGCTTGAGGTCATGTCCCCGTGTTCTTGATTTTGTTTTCATATTGAAAAGACTGCACTCCTGAACCTTATTCACCCCCTTGATGTATTTAAAGGTTTCAATCATGTCTCCCCTCTCCCTTCTTTCCTCCAGACTGTACATATTAAGTTCCTGAAGTCACTCTTGATATGGTTTTTATCCCCCAGACCTTTCACCATTTTTGTTACCTGTCTCTGAACTTGCTTATCAATATCTTTTTGTAAGTGAGTGCTCCAGAATTGGACACAGTATTCTAAGTGAGGTCTCACTAAAGATCTATATAGAGGAATCAGAACTTCCTCCTCCTGTTGGTGATCCCTCTACTGATTCATCCCAGAATTCTATTTGCTTTTCCCACTGCCTGGTCACACTGTTTGCTCATTTTGCAATCATCTGAAATAAGCACCCCCACATTGTTTCCTTCTGTAGTGCTGGCTAACACTGTACCCCCAATGTTGTACTCTCTAAGAGGATTATTTTTCCCTAGATGCATTATTTTACTTGTAGAAATATTGAACTGCAGTCTCCACTGCTTTGACCAATCTTCCAGCAATGCCAAATTATGTTATCATGTTGAATGTTACAGACACCTCCAGGGATTTCAACCCTATTACACACCTTTGTATCATCTGCAAAGAGACATACCTTGCTCAACAAACCTTTAGTTAGATCACTTACATAAAGGTTAAATAGAACAGGACCCAGTACAGAGCCTTGTGGTACCCCACTAGTAACTGGTCTCTGTTCTGAGTGAACCCCATTTACAACCACACTCTGGGATCTATCCTTTAGCCAACTGCATATCCACCGAACCACCCAAGGGTTAAGTCCCACCTTGTACAACTTTTGTATTAGATCATTATGTGGAACTGTGTCAAATGCCTTGCTGAAATCAACCCTATGTCCACCACACCACCCTGGTCCAAAACACTGGTAATATAGTAAAAAAATTCAATCAGATTTGTCTGACACAATCTGCCCTCAGTAAAGCCATGCTGCTTTGGGTCCACCAAGCTGTGTATTTTTAGGTGATCAGTGATCCTTCTTTTCAGGAGTGATTCCCTTTCCCTGATTACCTTGACTACAATTGATGCTAAACTCACTGGCCTGTAATTGCCAGCTTCTACCTTGCTGCCCTTCTTGTGGATAGGTACAATATTAGCTATCCGCCAATCATGGGGAACTTCTCCTGTTAGAAGAGATTGATTAAAAAGATCTGTTAATGGTCCAACAACTATATCTCGAAGTTCTCTTAGAACTCTGGGATGAATACCATCAGGGCCCATTGCTTTATTAAGATTTAACCAACCCAGTTCCTTTGCTACCTCTGTCTCCAGAAATCCTAGAAATGAACCATCATTACTAGAACCAATATTATTCCTTAATTTGTTATCATTAGTGCAGTCTATTTATGAGAAGACTGAACAGAAGTAATTGTTTAAATGGTTTGCTACATCCTAGTCTCCCTCAACATATGTATACAGAGCCACCAGATAGGAGTATACAGAGCTACCAGATAGCAGTATACAAAGCCCCAATAGGAGTATACAGAGCCACCAGAGAGCAGTATATAGAGCCCCAGATAGGAGTATACAGAGCCACCAGAGAGCAGTACATAGAGTCACCAGATAGGAGTATACAGAGCCACCATATAGGAGTATACAGAGTCACCAGATAGAAGTATATAGAGCCACCAGATAGCAGTATACAGAGTCACAAAATAGGAATATACAGAGTCACCGGAAGGAGTAAACAGAGCCACCATATAGGATTATACAGAGCCAACAGATAGCAGTATACAGAGCACCAGATAGGGCTATACATAGCACCAGATAAGTGTATACATAGCACCAGACAGGAGTATACATATCACCAGATAGCAGTATACATAGCACCAGATAGGGGTATACACAGCACCAGATAGGGGTATACAGAGTACCTCATAGGGGTATACATAGCACCAGATAGCAGTATACAGAGCACCAGATAGGAGTATACAGAGTCGCTAGATAGGAGTATACATAGCACCAGACAGGAGTATACAGAGCACCAGATATGAGTATACAGAGCCCCAGAGAGGAGTATACAGAGTCACCAGATATCAGTATACATAGCACCAGATAGGGGTATACAGAGCACCAGATAGGGGAATGCATAGCCCCAGATAGGGGTATACAGAGCACCAGATAAGAGTATACATAGCACCAGATAATGGTATACAGAGCACCAGATAGGAGTATACATAGCACCAGATAGGGGTATACATAGCACCAGATAGGGATATAGATAGCACCAGATAGGGATATACAGAGTCACCAGATATCAGTATACATAGCACCAGATAGGGGTATACATAGCACCAGATAGGGATATACATAGCACCAGATAGGGGTATACAAAGCACCAGATAGGAGTATACACAGCACCAGATAGGGATATACAGAGCACCAGATAGGAGAATACATAGCAGAAGATAGGGGTATAGAGAGTCACCAGATAGGAGTATAGACAGTCACCAGATAGGGGTATACATAGCACCAGATAGGGGTATACTTATCACCAAATAGGGGTATACAGAGCACCAGATAGGAGTATACATAGCATCCGATAGGAGTATACAGAGTCACCAGATGGGGTATACAGAGCCACCAGATCGGAGTATACAGAGCCCCAGATAGGAGTATACATAGCACCAGATAGCAGTATACATAGCACCAGATAGATAAACAGACAATCTCTCTCTATTATTCTGTCAGAACGGGGATCTGCCTTGTTTACATAGGCAGGTCCCCATTCTGCCTCCCTGTGGAGCAGCGGCAGCCAGCCAGTAAAGGGTGCTTGGGCGCCGCCTCCCCCCCCCCCCCCCTGACAAAAAGAAAAAAAAAGTCAGCCCGACCCCCTACAGGAGACGCTGGTATATTGACTTTTTTTTCTCGTCTCCTTGCCGTCTGCTGACACCAAGTAGTGAGCCAATTGGTCAGTCATAAAAGACTATGTATGTGCGCTGAACAGGCGCACACACATAGTCTAATTGGCTGCCCTGAGCCAGTGACTGACTGTCATTGGATGCGGTGGGCGGGGCTGTGGTGGATGTGCTGGCTGCGTGATTACTCGCGCAGGTGCAGCACTTGGTCGGGTTTCAGTTCCGACTCCTGCGCAGACCATCCACGACGGCTTGCAAGGAGGTCATGCTTAAGGGTCAGTATCTGGGGCTCTGTATACTCCTATCTGGTGCTATGTATACTCCCATCTGATGCTATGTATACTGCTATCTGGTGCTCTGTAAACTCCCATCTGGTGCTATGTATACTCCCATCTGGTGCTATGTATACTCCTATTTGATGCTATCTATACTCCTATCTGGTGCCATGTATACTCCTATCTGGTGCTATGTATACTCCCATCTGGTGCTATTTATACTCCTATTTGGTGCTATCTATACTCCTATCAGGTGCTATGTATACTCCTATCTGGAGCTCTGTATACTCCTATCTGGTGGCTCTGTATACCCCTATCTGGTGACTCTGTATACTCCTATCTAGTGCTATGTATACTGCTATCTGGTGCTCTGTATACTCCTATCGGGTGCTATGTATACTGCTATCTGGTGCTATGTATACTCCTATCTGGTGCTCTGTATACTCCTATCTGGTGCTATGTATACTCCTATCTGGTGCTATGTATACTCCTATCTGGTGTTATGTATACTCCTATCTGGTGCTCTGTATACTCATATCTTGGGCTCTGTATACTCCTATCTGGTGCTATGTATACTCCTATCTGGGGCTCTGTATACTCCTACAGAGTCCACAAAACTACAGCTCACTGGATATTTTCTCTTTTTCAGACCATTCTCTGTAAACCCTAGAGATGGTCGTGTGTGAAAATCCCAGTAGACCAGCAGTTTTTGAAATACACAGACCAGCCCGTCTGGCACCAACAACCATGCCACATTCAAAGTCACTTAAATCCCCTTTCTTCCCTATTATGATGCTCAGTTTGAACTTAAGAAAGTCATCTTCACTATGTCTAGATGCCTAAATGCATTGAGTCGCTGCAATGGGATTGGCTGATTAGCAATTTGTGTTACCAAGCAATTGAACAGGCATACCTAATAAAGTGGCCGGTGAGTATATATGTGCCAAAACTTCCATACGATAAACATCCTAGACACGTCACTGACTCCTGTGTGAGTGCTATTTACAGTTAGTAAGCATTGCACACCATACCATACCATACCATATACTGTACATATTGAACAGGTAACAAACATCCTGTATGCCCCATGTAAAGTCTGATATTTGACCATATGATACATCTATATCACTATATACAATGCCACATACACCCTGGACAGTTCACTGACATCCTGTGTGCTATGTACGGCCTAAAGGTTGGCCATTTAATGTATCCATACCATATCTTGTCTTACTATATAGATCCTGGAAAGGTCATGGCATCCCGTGAGTGCAAGTTATAGCCTTATAATAGGCCAAATAATACCTCTATACCATAATTTACCTTACCATATGCATCCTAGTCAGGTCACTGACTACCTCCTCGTGCCATCCACAGCCTGCTAGCTAGTAGGCCATATTATACAGTGCATCCAGAAAATATTCACAGAACTTCACTTTTTCTACATTTTGTTATGTTACAACCTTATTCCAAAATGGAATAAAATCATTATTTTCCTCAAAATTCTCCAAACAATACTCCATGACAACGTGGAAGAAGTTTGTTTGAAATCTTTGCAAATTTATTAAAAACAAAAAATGAAAAAAAATCACACGTACATAAGTATTCATAGTCTTTAGAATTCACAGTCTTTTCCATGACACTGGCTCAGGTGCATCCTGTTTCCACTGATCATCCTTGAGATGTTTCTACAACTTGATTGGAGTCCACCTGTGGTAAATTCAGTTGACTGGACATGATTTGGAAAGGCACACACCTGTCTATATAAGGTCCCACAGTTAACAGAGCGTGTCAGAGCACAAACCAAGCCATGAAGTCCAAGGAATTGTCTGTAGACAGGATTGTATTGAGGCACAGATCTGGGGAAGGATGCAGAAACATTTATGCAGCATTGAAGGTCCCAATGAGCACAGTGGCCTACATTATCCATAAACGGAAGAAGTTTGAAACCACCAGAACTCTTCCCAGAGAGGGCCGCTCAACCAAACTGAGCAAGCAGGGGAGAAGAGCCTTAGTCAGGGAGGTGACCAAGAACCCAATGGTCACTCTGACAAAGCTCCAGCGTTTCTCTGTGGAGAGAGGAGAACCTTTCAGAAGAACATCCATCTCTGCAGCACTCCAGCGGTCAGGCCGGTATGGTAGAGTGGCCAGACAGAAGCCACTCCTCAGTAAAGGGCACATGACGGCCCACCTGGAGTTTGCCAAAAGGCGCCTGACGGACTCTCAGACCATGAAAAGCAAAACTCTCTAGTCTGATGAAATAAAGATTGAACTTTTTGGCCTGAATGGCAAGCATCATATCTGGAGGAAACCAGATGCCACTCTTCACCTGGCCAATACCACAAGTGAAGCATGGTGGTGGCAGCATCATGCTGTGGGGATGTTTTCCAGCAGCAGGGGCTAGGAGACTAGTCAGGATCAAGGGAAAGATGAATGCAGCAATGTACAGAGACATCCTCGATGAAAACCTGCTCCAGAGCGCTCTGGACATCAGACTGGGGTGAAGGTTTATCTTCTGAAAGGACAATGGCCCTAAGCACATAACCAAGATAACAAAGGAGTGGTTACAGGACAACTCTGTGAATGTCCTTGAGTGGCCTAGCCAGAGCCCAGACTTGAACCCGTTTGAACATTTCTAGAGAGATCTGAAAATGGCTGTTCACCAACGCTCTCCATCATACCTGATGGATTTTGAGAGGTCCTGTAAAGAAGAATGGGAGACACTGCCCAAAAATAGGTGTGCCAAGCTTGTAGCATCATACTCAAAAAGACTTGAGGCTGTAATTGGTGCCTAAGGTGTTTCAAAAAAGTATTGAGCTGTGAATACGAATGTACTAGAGTTGAGCGAACCCGGACTGTAAAATTCGGGTCTGTACCGGACTTTGGGGTGTCCGTGCCCCGAACCCCATCCCGGACATTAAAAATAAAGTCTGGGATCGGGTTCGGTATGCGGGTATTTTTGCCGCCTTTTCTATAGCTGCTGGGCAGCCAATCAACAAGCTTTTCACGAGTTTGCCCTTAGAAGCCATCACAGCCATGCCTACTAATGGCATGGCTGTGATTGGCCAGTGCATCATGTGACCCAGCCTCTATATGGGGCTGGAGTCACATAGCGCCGCATGTCAGATCGTCTCAGACTAGAGTAGGGAGAGCTTCATGCCGCTGCTGTGAGGGAAAGATTAGCGTTCACAACCATCTCAGACTGCATTAGGGAGACCTTCATTGCGGTCCTGTGCAGGAGACATTAGCGTATCAGAACCATCTTATAGTGCCTTTAGGGAGATGTTCCTGTTTGTGCTGTGAGGGAGACATTAGGGAAATGTAAATGTTGCTGCTCTGAGGGAGAGATTCTCATTCTAAAACCATCTACTACTGCATTAGGGAAACGCTCCTGTTGTTGCTCTGAGGGAGAGATTTTCATTCTAAAACCATCTATACTGCATTAGGGAAACATTCCTCTTGGTGCTCTGAGGGAGAGATTCTCATTCTAAAACCATCTACTACTGCATTAGGGAAACGTTCCTGTTGGTGCTCTGAGGGAGAGTTTATCGTTCCAAAAACAACTACTACTGCATGAGGGCCAGGTTCCTATTGGTGCTCTGAGGGAGAGATTATCGTTATAAAAACAACTACTACTGCATTCGGACCAGGTTCCTGTTGGTGCTCTGAGGGAGAGTTTATCGTTCTAAAAACAACTACTGCTGCATTAGGGCCAGGTTCCTGTTGGTGCTCTGAGGGAGAGTTTATCGTTCTAAAAACAACTACTACTGCATTAGGGCCAGGTTCCTGTTGGTGCTCTGAGGGAGAGTTTATCGTTCTAAAAACAACTACTACTGCATTAGGGCAAGGTTCATGTTGGTGCATTGATTGAAAGTTTATCCTTCTAAAAACAACTACTCCTGCATTAGGGCCAGGTTGCTGTTTGTTCTCTGAGGGAGAGTTTATC
>BLSH010241530.1:49438-99204 GCA_018402905.1 Glandirana rugosa
ACTGATCTTCTCAGTGAAAGGCTGTGCAGGGGGGATGTGGCAGGACAAGTTTGATCATTTGGGGAGAGCAGGCTGAGATCCCAGCATATCTAGAAAACTGACCACGGTGTGTTCTCCTGCTTAGTGTGGTCCATTATTAATAGGAAAGCAGAGGGACTGGCAGGAACACCAGGCATTTCACACAAAGGAAGCAATACAAAGAGAACAGCTTACTTTCTCATACAAGTACATGGTACATATCAGGAATATGAAATGTTGGGTTTACATACTCTTTAAGTTGTTCAGGTGTGAGTGGCCTTCTACCTATAACCGGGTGTGTCAGTGGGGGGAATGAGCAGTTGAGAGAGTCATAGCAGAACAGAGGATCCAACATCAACAGCGGTTCTTGCGGGAGTAAGTGCTACAAGTGTCTCCATTACTCCTCCATCCAGAGTGAAGACACTCTAAGACAGTAAAGGTGTTAGTGGCCAGATTACCAGGTGAAAATAAAAACTAAAACCCTAAAAAATAATGCAGCCACCATATCTTGAATTTTTCTTTTTGGCTTTATTACCGATTTAAGGAATGAGGGACTGGTTGTGCAGCAAAAATTGTTATTGTTTTATATATATATATATATATATGTACAAAACAAACACATTACATACGTATTATCTTTTTGTAATTAGCTATAATTCTCTTATAAAGCTTTTTACCAGGTAAATAATGTTCAAAAGGAACAAGGATTACTTTTTGATATGGGTTCCATTCCTCGTCATTAAGGGGCTCTGGTAGGTGAGAAACCTTTTTGGTTGCCTTACAGGAGGTCCCTAGTAAATAGGAAATTTTTATCTAAATTGTAATTCCTATTTAACCCCATACATAAAACAACTCTTTGCACCACATGTTTTTCAAGGTTAATCATTCATTTCTTCATAGGTTCAAGGTTAAAATGAACACATGGAAACGAAAAGAAGTGCTTGTTACTGTAGGTGACACGATAAGACTGGTTCCAGGTGACAGTTTCTGTTTCCTGTTCAGAAAAAAACAAAATTACTGAGATCAGGAAGAAACTGATTAGTGACTCAATTCAACACACTAGGGCACAGGTGCTGTGGAAAGAGCATATCTAGATATGTAAAGCTGAGTTTCTAGTGGGATAGAAGCAACACGTGTTTAATTGCAATTTAGCTTGTACAATCTTTTTGAAAATAAGTAGAATTAAAGAATAAAAAAATGAATGCCAAATAAAAATTGGATTTGTTAATGCTCTAATATTAACCAAATATTCACTTTTAGACATGTTTTCGCCTATTTCATATTGCGTATATCTGGTAATGCCACAGAGCACTGTATATTAACCGTTTGCGGTTGTAAAAATACTGTGTCAGGGCAGCTCCTCTTTGCCGGATCTCGTACATGTACATAATCCGGCATTTCTGGGTAGGGGGCACACATGCGCCCGCTGCCCCAACTGTGCTGTGATTCGCTACAGTAGAAGTGGGTGGCCAGTAGGTTCCGGGAAATGATTTATGGCCAGGACCTGCAGATCGGCTTAGCAAATCACAGTACAGAACCCTGTAGTTACTAACAACACATGCCTCTGTACACAGAGAAGCAATGTGGCTGTTGATGCTAAATCTTGTAATAGACTGAAAAATTGGCACCATGTATTAAGGTGTGCAGTAATAAAGGCAAGGACAGGCTTTAAATTGCAAAAAGGACACAAAGGAATAGGTTTACTAAAACTGGAGCACTCAGAATCTGGTGCAGCTGTGCATGGTAACCAATCAGCTTATAACTTCAGCTTGTTTATTCAAGCTTTGGCAATAAAACCTGCAAGCTAATTGGTTTCTATGCAGAGCTGCACCAGATTTTGCACTCTCTGACTTTAGTAAATAACCCCCATAGACTCAGTTTCCTAAAGCAGCTTTCTACTGTATTCATTGAAGCAACACTTCCATGGTAATCTGCAACCACAGGAAAGGCACTTCAAAAATGGCCCATGTGGGTACATACCTGAAATTTAAGCCTTGTTTTTTTGCTATAGTGCAACCAATTAGTTACTCCATTGGAGATGTTTAACTCCTTTATGCCACTTTCTGGTGGTCCTTAATAGGCTTTAATGCAGGAAGGCAGTGCAGCTTCCTGTTCACATGACTGCTGTGATTGACTCTTACAGCTATCACATGACCAATAGCCTGTCACTGCTGTATTATGATTTTAAAATATTATTCATTTGCTTTTGTCTATATTTTACCATAAGTAGATATCCTTATGGAAAGATAGGGACTGTGGATATGGACGTTATGATTTATATAGATTGACAGCAGCGGGCAGATTTGAAAGGAGCTATTGAGCTGAATAATGGCTATCGATCTGACCACTGCAGTGTGCTGTCAATCGAAGGTAAAGCATGGGGACCTAGTCTTTATATTGTTACATAGTTACATAGTTACATAGTTAGTCAGGTTGAGAAAAGACACAAGTCCATCAAGTTTAATTAAAAAAATAAATAAATAAATAAATAAATAAATAAATAAATATATATATATATATATATATATATATATATATATATATATATATATATATAACCATACAATCCAATCTACACAATCCTTAACACACAGAGGAAGGAAAAAAACCCCAACAAAGCATGATCCAATTTGCTATAGCAGGGAAAAAATTCCTTTCTGATCCCCCGAGAGGCAATCAGATTTCCCTGGATCAACTTTACCTATAAATGTTAGTAGTTAGTTATGTTATGTACATTAAGGAAAGAGTCCAGGCCTTTTTTAAAGCAATTTACTGTGCTGGCGAGAACCACCTCTGGAGGGAGTCTATTCCACATTTTCACAGCTCTAACTGTGAAGAAACCTTTCCGTATTAGGAGAAGAAATCTTTTTTCCTCTAGACAGAAAGAGTGCCCCCTTGTCCTCTGTGATGACCTTAAGGTGAATAACTCAACACCAAGTTCACTATATGGACCACTTATGTATTTGTACATGTTGATCATATCCCCCCTTAATCTCCTCTTCACAAGAGAGAATGAATTTAGTTCCTCTAATCTTTCCTCATAGCTGAGCTCCTCCATGCCTCTTTGGTTGCCCTTCTCTGCACTTTCTCCAGTTCCCCGATATCCTTTTTGAGAACTGGTGCCCAAAACTGAACTGCATATTCCAGATGAGGTGTTACTAATGATTTATACAGGGGCAAAATGATGTCTCTCCCTCTGGAGTCCATACCTCTTTTAATACAAGAAAGGATTTTACTCGCTTTGGAAACCACAGCTTGGCACTGCATGTTATTACTAAGCTTATGATCTACCAAAACCCTCAGATCCTTCTCCACTATGGATTCACCCAGTTGTACTCTCTCTAGTATGTATGATGCATGCATATTCTTAGCCCCCATGTACATAACTTTACATTTATCTACATTAAACCTCATTTGCCACATTGTCGCCCAGTTAAACAGTGCATTGAGATCGGCTTGTATGTAAGAGACATCCTGAAAGGACGTTATTCCACTGCATAGCTTGGTGTCATCTGCAAACACTGAAATGGTACTTTTAAACCCAGACCCAATATCATTTATAAATATATTGAAAAGTAAGGGTCCCAACACTGAACCTTGGGGTACACCACTAATAACCTAAGACCATTCAGAATAAGATTCATTAACCACTACTCTCTGAATTCTGTCTTTTAGCCAGTTTTCTATCCATTTACAAACTGATCTTTCCAAGCCTGTAGACTTTACCTAACACATTAGCCATGTGTGGAGAACGGTGTCAAACGCTTTCGCAAAATCCAAGTATACCACGTCCACAGCCACCCCTCTGTCCAAGATTTTACTAACCTCCTCATAAAAAGAAATCAGGTTTGTTTGACAACTTCTGTCTTTCATGAATCCATGCTGTCTGTTGCTTACAATATTTTTTCCAACAAGAACTCATCTATGTGGTCTTTTATTAAACTCTCCAATATCTTCCCAACTATAGATGTTAAACTAACAGGTCTATAGTTACTCGGTAAAGACTTTGATCCTTTTTTAAATATGGGCACCACGTTGGCCCTACGCCAATCCAGTGGTACTATTCCGGTCGTTAACGAGTCCCTAAAAATTAGATACAATTGCTTTCAAATGACAGAGCTCAATTCTTTTAGGATGCGTGGGTGGTTGCCATCTGGTCCAGGTGCTTTATCCACCTTTATTCTGTCTAAATATTTCTGGACCATATCACTTTTGAGCCATTGTGGATCATTTGGGGCTGTGTCACTACCACCCCCATTATGGACATGAGCTCCCCCATGCTCCTTTGTATACACAGAGCTGAAGAAAGTATTTAATAAGTTTGCCTTCTCTTTGTCCCCATTCACCCACTCTAGATTATTTTGTAAAGGGCCTACATGCTCAGACCTGACCTTTTTACTAGTAATATATCTGAAGATTTTTGGGGGTTTGTCCTACTATCTTTTGAAATCTGTCGTACGTTTTGAATTTTTGCGTCGTTGATTTCCTTTTTACATATTCAGTTATATTCTTTCAGATCCCCACCAGGCTCTGTCCACCTCTAGTACAAAACTCTACAGTAATGTGATGGGTATGGTGGCTGGGGAGGAAAAGAGGGAGTGCATTGTGGAAAGAGTGCCCAGAGTGGGGAATGATAAGAACTTTTGTAATGTTTTTACTATTATCTGGGGCTCTGAGATTTCCCCTCATTTTCTATCCTGCTGACATTTGGTTTTGTGATGGGCAAATTTGCAACAGGGGCACAGGGCTCAATCCACAAAGAGTTATTTTACTTTTAAAATCTGAGATTTTTTCACACTTTTTTTTTGTAATTCACAAAAAAATGTTACTAAAATAAAGCATGAGTTATTTAATCAAAATGTGAGGTATTTTACTCATGAAACCATGTGGTATTTTATCTCATAGCATTATATCCCGTGGGATGGATATAGTGAAGGATTAGAACCCCTTCAGTTTTTATTTCTAATAAAGAGGTAAAATGGTTTAAAAAAGAAATATGCCAACTCACAAGTCAGTGCGGTCCTTGCAGCATGTATTCATACAAAAGAAAAAAGATAAGGACTAGAATACCAGTTAAAGGGAAGCTGCTTTCACAGGACACATGTGGCATATCAAAAACAACCAGTTAAATAAAGTAAATACAAAATATCTTTATAAATGTCAAATATTAAATGAAAATAGTTTTAATAATCACAAACACATATACACATCCCCTTCTTCCACCGATAAAAAAAGACAGCTTTGTCTTTGGTGAGATTTACCTTCATTTCTGTCACATAGCCAAAACAGGAAGCAAGAGGAAATCCTTACAAATTAAAAGCATACCTTGGGGGTCCCCAGGTCACCAGAACTAGTGTCCCCATTGGAATATTTCCCATCTATTACTTTTCTGGGGATAACCAAAAATTTGGAATTTTCTTTTACTTTCAATGATAATAGTAAACAGGACAAATTGAGAGTTTATCTCCCTAATGGGGGCACAGGCAGCAATAAAAACCGGACAGGGGTGCTAATACATCTCCCCCATATCCAAAACTAAAAAAAGTTTTGCCTTCAGTTTTTTAGTTACACTTTAAGTAAATCAGCCCCAATGAGTCTGTGTTTTTCCATGTTTAGGTTTCTATGCATTACTCTTGAGAAACTGATCCAAAAAGGTAGAGGCTACCTTTTATATTATATTATACTTTTACATTCTTTAAATTCCTCTTGCCTGGACCATTACTTATTTAAAGTGGAGTTTCACCCTTTTAAAAGTCAGCAGCTACAAAAAGTGTAGCTGCTGACTTTTAATATTCAAACACTCACCTGTCCCAGGCTCCAGCGATGCAGCCGCCCACTGCCTTGCTCCTCTCCCCCTCCTCTGTGCGGCGCCGGAATCACAAGTGTGGGTGTCCGGCTTTGGCTTCATTGCACGCTGTGAATGGCCGGTGTATCTTCTGAGACCTGTGACGTGTCCCAGAAGATCACCCGGAGGGAGGGGGGACAGGTGAACTTCCTTCTGGCTTCCTTCTGGCTCCGCCGCGCCAGGAGAGGAAGTGGGACCGGGGACCGGTGAAAACAGGGTCCCCGCTCCCCATCCAAAAAAAGACATGCCAATTGTGGCATGTCAGGGGGGTCACCTCCACTTTTGGGTGGAACTCCCCTTTAACTCATGCATTTATTTATTTCCTTAGTGAATTGACCTTAACATGGTTTTATGAGGTATTTACCTCATGTTTTTGGTTTATGAGGTAAATAACTCATACGGTAATAGTGAATTGACATGTTCAGCATCTCATGAGGTAATTGGAGAACATGTGTCACGTAATTCAATTATCTCATGAGCTATTCTTTAGTGAACTGAGCCCACAGACAAATAAAACATTTTATGTCATCCTGTTTGCATTTTGGAGAGTTTCTCTCACTTCTTGTTCAGTTAAATGTTGTCAGCAAGACAGGAAATGTGGTAAACCTCTCTAAGGCTGGCCATACACTATACATTTTTCTTGTTCAATGACCTTTAGATTTACCTTCAACTTTGTGGTGGACGGGCCTGCATGATTGCATACATATTGAAAGTGTTTATGTTTGACCTCATATTACAGTAAATCAAAAGGAAAATTGAATAAGAAAATCGCATAATGTATGGCCAGCCTCAGCGAGACCCAGATAGCAGAAAAATCATGACAGGGGTTCTAACCTTTACCTGCTCTATCCCAAATTAAGAAAAACAAGTTTTGTGTGGACAGATTACCCTGTCCCCCTGCAGTGACATAAGGGTTGGCAAGGGGAAACCACAGAGCTTAGAAGGGGCACATGAATATAACAGTGTCAAAAATAGAGATGTCTTAAGAGCATTCATCAACGTAGACAGCAGGATAGGTGAATAGGTATATAACTATTCCTTGTCTGCTTTTCAGGGAGCACATTTTTCACATCTTAAAAAGAGCAACTGTGTCATTTTAAACTTGCGATGGGAAATGCTGCATTCACACAGGGGCGATCCGACTTCGGTGCGACTTTGCTAGGCGATTTTTAGCGCAACTTCAGCGACTTACAACGTGACTCCATGCCAGGCGACTTTGCCTGTGGCCAGTCAGAGAGGGAGGGAGGGGGTTGCCTTCAAAAATTCTTTAAATTGTAAAGTCGCTTCAATATAGATAAACTGTAAAGTCGCTTCAATATAGATAGGGGATCCAACTTGAAGACTACTTCCATTGAATTTTATGGGCACAAGTTGGATAGAAGTCGCCTTGAAATAGTACAGGAACCTTTTTTGAAGTCGGAGCGACTTCAGTAGTATACATTAAGACAGCTCCCATTCACTTCAATGGGATTTCCGATGTCAAGCTACTTGGGGCGACACAAGTCAGAGCGCAAGTTGCCCCTGTGTGAATGGGCACAAAAGGTTACACATACCTGGGCATGAAGAAACCTAAAGTTTATAAATGCAACAGTGCCTATTTAAGTTTTACTCTTATAGTTTTCTTAAATACATCTTTAAGCAAGGAAATGAAACATTCAATACACATAGAATACATTTCCAATGAACTGTAAAAATAATCATGCTTCTTTCACACCAGCTGCTGCAGTGGATGATGTGCATTGCATTGAAGGCAGTGCTGATCTGCCGGTCCCGGCTCATCGCATTGTTCACTATCTTTTTTTAAACAGTTTATGAAATGTTACAGTGACATTTCATAAAGTTCTGCTGGCCGGCATGCGATGATTGCTCTGCTCTGGAAAAAGTAATGCACGCAGTTTATTTTTTGCTAAATAAATAAAAAAGGCAGATTTAAAAAAAAAACGTTGTTTTTCTTTGTTTCTGTTATAAAATTTTGCAAATAAATAATCTTTTTTTCATACATTTAGGCCAAAATGTATGCTGCTATATTTCTTTGGTGAAACTAACCCAAATCATCATATATTATTTAGTCTGTAGGAACGTTATAGAGTCCACAAACTATGTTATAGATCTGAAAATCGATGATATCATTTCTTGAGGCCTAAAAATGCCAATATAGTACAAATATGTCCCAAATTACCCCTTTTTGGAACATAGACAGTTTTTGAAGTTGTAATTATTTGTACAATATTTTGGAAAATAACAAAATTAAAACAAATATTTTTTTTTACATGCTGTCACCAGTGCAGTACAACATCATCATATAACTGGTGTGGTGGTGATCAGAGACACTGACTGGTGACAGCATGTATAAAAACATTACATTTTTACATTTTTTTTTATGATTTTTTTTTTTTTACATACTGTGACCAGAGCAATACAGTGTTACCATATTAACACTGTACCGCTCTGGGGACATGATCAGGATTTTTTTTACACACTATGATTGCTTATAACTGAAAATGTCACTGTTATGAACAACCATTTTCTCTGGATTAAAAACTATTTGTTCAGTGTTTACCATTGTGATTAGCTGCGATTGGCCACAGCTAATCACATGGTACAGGTGGACCAGTTGGACCAGTCACAGAGATCAACACAATAGCACACAATGGCATGAATGGAAGCCATACATTGTGTACAATTGTCATGTGATCTGCTGTGATTGGGCACAGAGATCACATGGTACCGGCAGCGGGCACGTACACTGATCTGTCATCCTCTGTGTGGACACAGCGAGTGGCAGATCGCGGTACAGTGCACTCCATGGGGCATGCGCTAGGTGCATTCTTGGGAGGACATCATATGTCATCCACCCATAACAAGAGAGCTCCCGCTCGGCCATCATTTGATTATAGGCGGGGCGGGAAGGTGTTTACGTTGATTTAACCACTTGCCGACCAACCGCCGCGTGGGCTCTCCTGCGTGAATCGCTGTAGATGTATGGCGGCACTGTTAAGAGACTGCAGGGAGTGTGCGCACGCCCGTCTCTGGAGCTGACTACCCTCGAGCACTCCTCACAGAGCCAGAACGGGGATCCGTTCATGTAAACAAATGGATCTCCGTTCTCGCCCCCTAGTGCTAACCCCTTCAATGCAGATGACATTTATACTGTAATCAGTGGCTATTTTTAGCTCTGCTCTTTGTATAAATGTTCCCAAAAAAGCTTTGAAAAAATGTCTGATCTGTCCGCCTCAATGTCATAGTCCTGCCATTACTAGTAAAAAAAATAAATAAACAAAAATGCCATAAAACCCAATCAATATACACCTATTGTGTTTTTTTTTTACCAAAAATATGTAGAAGAATATATATCAGCCTAAACTGAGGAATAAATTATTTTTTTTATGGTTTTTTTTGGATATATATTATAGCAAAAAGTAAAAAAAAATGTTTTTTTTTTTCAACATTGTTGCTCTTTGTTTATAGCGCAAAAAATAAAAACCACAGAGGTGATCAAATGCCACCAAAAGAAAGCTCTATTTGTGGGGAAAAAAGGACATCGATTTTGTTTGGGTACAACATTGCGCGACCGCGCATTTGTCAGTTAAAGTGACACAGTGCCGTATCACAAAAATTGCTCTGGTCAGGAAGGGGGTAAATCCTTCCGGGGCTGAAGTGGTTAATTATCTTTTTTATATTGTGTTAGTTTAGAACCTATACATGTTTATCATATTCTACCTATACTCTGTAGAGGGAAATGCCAAAAAAGTTGCTGTGCCACTTGTTTAGCATTTCTTAACCTCCCTGGTGGTATGATAATGTCAGATTTTTGCGGCTCAAATCGGTACATTTTTTCGCATAGAAATTTGGCGTTTTATATTGTAGGACTGTAATTCTTAGGAATAACTCACTTAAATCTGTCCAAACAAGAGTCTAGTAGACATCCCGGGTATGATAAAGTTTGAAACACGAAATCATACATTATAATATAATAAATAACTATAAATAATTATCAAAAGTAATAGTATAATAATGATAAAATGTATTCAATAATGTAATCAAATAAAAAACACAGAAATTTGCTCAGTTGCAGAATTGTCGCTGTCGTCACTTTTAGTGTCTGATGATAAATTTCCCCACAAATCAGTAGCGGTCAATTCTGCAAATGATTCGTATTTACTATCGCTGTTCTCTAGCTGATCAAAAAACGCTTTTTGGATGCCATGGACATTCTCAAGTTTCCAGGCAGAAAGAATGACATATATAATATAAAAGTGCATGCAGGGCAGTGGACAAAGCACTAGGGACAAAGGGGATGTGAAATGATTTCATACAGTAATGCAATCTTACAGATTACAGTGTACTGTATGTGTTATGTGTGTTTCACTATTTGAATTTCCCACTGGTCTCCATCCCCGTGCGACGCAACCCTCGCAGGGAAAGGAGCCCGGCACACAGAGTGAATCGGGCGGAGCACACAGCCCGCAGACACAGCGGGGGGACATTGCTGGATCCAGGGGACAAGGTGAGTAACTTTGCCTGGATCCATCGATGCAATGCCGAGTGTGGCTCAAGGTTACCGCTTTTGACAGTGATAATTAACCCCAAGCCACACTCGGGAATACCACCAGGGAGGTTAATCCCTCTTGTTAATGTATTGCACCAAATTCATGAGCATGTTCAACACTTTTGATACTGACATTGATTCATGCACTAAAATCAAGTAGTTCTAAAATGCACCAATTTTACATTCTGTTGCATTGAATGCGCTAAATGTGAAAGTGGAGCTAATTAAGGTCAACTTTCCTTTTGGTGTACAGAGAGAAAACTGGCTCTTTTGAAAAAACGTTATGAATTCCAGAGTGTATATTTAGTAGCATCAACAATATGTGCTCTTTTTATTGAATGTGTTACTAACATTAGTTATTGGAATGGAATTAAGGAGAGCCAGAATAACACATGTGGTCTTACCTAGAATAAGTCTTTATTACATTTTATTATCATTATGTTAATGATAATGTAATTTGAAGTATATTTATTTTTTTATTTTATATTGCTGATAAAATCAAATGAGTATAAATGAAAGTGCAAAATGTCAGCCAAAGATTTATTTTATTAGTCTAATTTTAAAGGCTAAAATTAAAACATTAAACCAATTCATGCATAGCAAAAACAATTATATTAACATGTGGCATTAAAAGTAAAATTTTATGTCTATAAAATGTTTTTAATGCATGAGAATGTATGTGAACTGATATGAAACGCATTTGGCTACAACGAGAACTGAAAAGTTTGATCCTGGCCAGTGATGCAGTCTGCTGCAGATGATTGAAGTTGTTTCCTTGCACCTGTGATTAGTAGAGCGTATTTCATTTTTATTTTAGAACAGTGGTATTTCTCAGCTGTGTTATGGCAGGCCTTATCACGGTATTGGTAATGGCATTGTATCAAAACAGTAGTCATCAATCACAGACAATGCAGGGATCAGAAAACATCTGTATTATCTACTTCCATGTGATGCACATCTCTGACTTTCATTAATGTGCACTTTAAGGCTTCATGCACACTGAAGCTGATAAACCACCGTTTATGGTCATTTGGGCTTTTTTTTAACAGCCCATAAATGCCCCTTTATGTTATCCTATGTATTCATGCACACATGGAGGTTTATTGTCATTTAACAGCAGGGGCGTTTATGGGCTGTTATCTGAACGCCCTGAATTGGAGTCGTTCTTCTGACCCCAAAAATGCTGGATGCCGTTAAATTCTCATAAATGTCGCTAAACGGCCATTTATCTGCGTCCAGACTCGCAAAAACGCGCATAAACGCTGCTTACAAAACGCTGCTAAAAGCACGTTTTCTAAGCAGCGTCTCCTGCAACATAATGCGACACCCAGAGAGTGCCCAGTGTGCATGGAGCCTTAATGTGAATGAGAAAATACAAATAAAAGGCAGCTAAGTGCATTTAAGCAGAACAACACAGTGCTTGGCCACATTACGACACCTTGACCTAAAACCAAGCGGTTTTCTACAGGACTCATTGCCAATGGTACAAAACATTTACAGACTTGAGTAAGAAAGTTGACATTATAATAAGCAAGCATCACTTTTTAAATCACAACTTTTATTTCTCTCTTTTTTCAATGACAAGACATATAAAAGAATAACATAATGCATACAGTTTTAGCCCAATTAGACCAAGATATACAGCGGCAAGCCATAGAATAGTGTAGTACAGTTATAACAATGATATTGTCAGAAGGAGCATATCCATTCAATGTGGCTTTATTTGTCATTCAGTACTCACGTACAAAACAACATACTCAAAGGAAGATACCAAGTGTTAAGCGTTAATGTACAACATGAGTAAAAGAATTACAAAGAGCCCACTTGTACAATGAATGAACAGTTATCTACTATATGAATGCCTGATGTACTCTTTGCATGTATTATTTTGTATGAAATAATGAGGGTACACATGTAGGATTATACAGATTTATCATTATAACGTACTTTTTTTTTGTCTATTCAAGCAAGGGTATCTAACATTGCATTGATATCCTAAAATGAAGGAGAAATTTTTTTTTTTTTAGACAAGCACATTGTCACTTGTATGTTGCATTAGGAGGGACGTGCTGATCCTGTGCCCACTCCACCAGTCCAGCATACCTCTGTTACCTCACCCCCAGTAACAGAATGGGTCCTGTCAAGCACCAAGCACAGACCTCATGCATGTACTTATTCACTCCTTCATTTGGTGTACCTCAGACCAGGCCATAGATCTCTGTGACGTGCATTCAGATCAGGTTGCTATTGGATACCGACCGCTAGGGAGGGAGCCAGGCAAACTTGTGCTTTGTTACCCTTAGAATCTACACTCTTCTTCTTCCTGTCTTGCCAAGTTAACCCCTTGTAGTGGTGTTATTTCGCACCCCATAGTACTTTACAGACCTAGGTTCTTTAGATACACTACAACCAACGTGCACCCCCCCTGAATAACTTCAGATCAGGATGGTTATTGTAACTTTATTGAACAGTTTGCAGCATGGCAGTTCAATATGAGCAACATTCTTTTCCCTAAACTAACTACTGTAGAGTGGCTGCCCAGGCATACCTCCATAAGGTGAGAGTCCATCTTGGCCTTTTCGATGGCTTGAATGTCTCTGAAAGTCCTGGTGTCCTCAGCGGACTGCACAGCACAGCAGTCCCAGTACCTCTAACTGTGAGCAGAACGGAACCAATCAAGTTGGCTACCAAGGACTCTGGACCTCAGCCCTCCATCTTTAATAGCACAGGTGGGCTGGCTGGGGACAAAAGCCCAGGAATTAAGCTTAGGACAATTAACACCTTTCCCTGGGCCTGGGCCAACCGCTAACTCGCTAGAACCAAACACATTTCCACCTGCCTACATACTTCCCTGCTCTGTGCAACAATATTGCACAGAGCAGTCCCTTGAATCTTCTTTGATAGTCCCCAATGGGTGACCTCTTCTGCTCCTCTTTTACAGGTGTCCCCATAGCAGACCATGTGCTATAGGGGCACCTTTGTGGGCAAGCCCTGGAGCAAGGATATGTCTATAGACACATACACAGCAGCTCATCCAGGACCTCATTCCTCTTTGCGGGATTCGACTGACAGCAGTGAAGGGGTTAACCTGCCGGGGGAGATCTAGGGGTTAACTGTGTTCCCTAGGTATGTTCTAACTGTGAGGAGGCTGGGCTACCATGGGCATAAGAGATCTAACTGATCCCAGTGACAGGGATCATTAGATCTCTTACATGCCCACTGACAGAGTGGGGAACCGCTGTGTTTACATCGGCGGTTCCCCATTCTTTCTCTCTGCTAGGTCCTTGCGGGTTCCTCTTCTGCTCTCCTGGCCCCTCCCTCTGGTGATTGCCCCCTCAGCCAGCAACTTGATACAAGGGGCACCTGAGCCGGGTGAGAGCTCAGTGTATCCATTCAGACTCGGAGCCCTGACCCCTCCCCTCTCTCCCCTAATTGGCTGACTGATTTTGATTGACAGCCGCAGGAGCCAATGGTGCCACTGCTGTATCTCAGACAATCAGGAGGAGTGTCTGGGACAGCTAAGAGATTTGTGGACATTGCTGCACAGAGAAAGGGCTCAGGTAAATAATTTGCGGGTGCTGAGGGGGGGGCTGCTATACACAGAAGGTTTTTTATCATAATACATATAATGCATTAAGATAAAAAAAAAAACCTTCTGCCTTGACAACTCCTTTAAACGTCCCTAAAGCTGGCCATAGATGTGCCATTTTCTTTCCTGCAAAACTCAGAAAGGCTGCTTGCACAACAGTTGATTGATTGATCAATTTGGGTACAATCAGCCTGCCCATACATGGTTTGAATCTTGTCTGGCCCCTGCTGAACTGACTGGCTTTAGGCTGAATTCACACCTAAGCAGAGCCATTTTCAGACAGAAATTGAATTCTTGAGTTGAATTATTACAGGATGCAAAATGCCTGAAAAAAGTCATGAAAATTCTCTATTTGAAGATTTTCAGACATTCCCAATCAAATCTGTGTGGCCAAAAATGCTCTCAAAAGTAGCTACAGGTGCCTGAGCACTCATATGTAAACATTCACCATTAAAATACATGGGATTTTTGGATGTTTAATGTTTTAGAACTTACAAAAAAACTCAGGTGCGAATGAAGCTTAACAGACCTCTAATAAATCACAGGGATATGATTTCTATGTTTTGGAAGCTACAATTCTGCATTTTCTCAGTACAGTTTAAGTGTTCTTATACTTAAATTTTAATTTAGAGCTATATTGACTGGCTTGTTTAAATGGCCAAATAAAAAGTATTAGAAGGGCTTTAATATATATCTTTCCTAGATAAAATGTTATTCCAGGTTCCCTCCAGAGCTTCTCATATAACTAAAATAGCAAGAATGTAGAATGATCATCCTTTCCTTCAGCAAAGATTGTAATAAATCTACAAATGTTTTTTTTTATCTCATTGTTTGTCCCCGCATCCTTTGAACACCTGGACTTTAATTGCTATGAGGGATACTGCTCTGGGTCCAATATTCTTTTGAATACTTTATGGATCATTGGCTTTAATTTGATATATTGATGTTTTAACAACTTTATCTACATTGGGAGAGTCTACTGGAATGTATATAACTAAAAATATATTGATTGATGGTTTAACTACGGCATTAAAATAAATTGTGGCAGATCCTTATTATATTGTACCAAGTGGTAACAACAGCCATAGTGATACTGGTAGGTTCACCTTTCCATTTTGTTCCCCTACATTGGTGCTCTTCATCTGTAGCAAAACTGAATTCACCAATGATTACTGTATACCTCTGATGCCCTCCTGACAAAGCAGGCCACATAGTGAAATCCTCACTCCACTAAATCATCAACACCTGTTTCTGAAATATCTCTGTTCTCTATGTAATACCCTTTGTTGTTGCGGTTGATATAACTAGGAGTCTATTATTGTAGCTGGTCAGTGGTAGTTCAAAAAATGTACAATTCAATTAATTTTATCAAGCAGTTCGGTTTTATCCTTAACAATTGTATCAGAATGTGAACACAGTTTATTAGAAAATTAAATATTAATGTAATGATATATTTGTCTGTATCGTGGTACCAGTAAAGTCCAACTTATCAATTTGTGCAAGATTCAGGAAGTGTTTATGTTTTAGTGTATCTATAGAAGAAAATTAAATAAAAATCTGGCTCTGTATTTCCTGAAAATCCTACATATACATTATAACTCAAAGTCCAAAAGGGAATTTCATAGAACATAGGTATGTACTTTAACTGTCAGCAGTCATCGGGCTAAAATAGGATACTTACATAGCTCTGGCACCATTGACACTTGGTAGAGTCAGTGGCATGTGACCAGAGGAGCTTCTCCTCTCATTTCTCAGGTAAGCAACCACTGAAACAAATATTCAGGTTTGCTGTGTGTAAGGGGGACATTATTCCCACTGAACACCAACATAAGGAGCATTCTTCCCAATGATTCCCAATGTACAGGGACAATACACTGACTACCAATGTAATGGGTACTTTTCCCACTGACCACCATTGTAATGGGCATTCTTTTAACTGCCCACCAGTGTACAGGAATCCTTATCCCATTAACTGTCAATATGTTGTGTTAGTATACTGTAGGTTGTAAGAAAATTGAAATTACAGTCATATATGGAAAAGTTAAACAATGTAAAGGCCAGACATCTTATTGTTTATTTTATTCTTATTAGAGCAACAGCATTTTAAAAATTGTATACATGAACCACAGTCTTGCCCTGCAGCCAGTAGGGAGCAGAGACTGAGCATAGAATGCAGGGAGGGGGTGGATTAGCCATTTAAATCACCTTAATATCCCCATATTGACAGGGAAAAAGGTTGGAACATTTTGGGGCATTGAATAACCTCAATCCTTGCAGACACTGGAAAAGGGGATTTAGAGGTAATCAGTATCTCTGAGCCTTTTAGATAAAGCTGAAAAAGAGTATGTATAATTAAAAGATTTTGCTTTTATTTTTTTATTAAAAGCAGCCGTGCAACTGTAATCCTGGTGAATGCCATTTCGGATAACTTCTGATGAAGGCCAATTTGGACAATAAACATCAAGCGGCATTCCCTTATCAATCTGTGACGTCACCACACTGTCTAGAGAGGGCCATACTAACTATTTGGAGAACAGACACTGGAGCTCTGTAATCAGGACAAGTCTGTAAGCTGTTCCTATGAGGAGATTTTATATGTAAAGTGCTTTTTACCTATATTTTAGATTACACTCAAGAAGATTTAATGGGAGAGAGTGATTCCTAAGAGTTAGGAGCCAAAGGATAATCATTGGGGAGCTGTGCTGGATAAAAGCTGGATGCTGCTGCTATACATCACACGCTTGTATTGACCTCCTTTAATTCAGGGGTTAGTCAAAAAGGACCAGAGCAAAGCAATCTGCACTTGAGTGGCAGTAAAAGGGTGAAAAGGAAGAGGGGAAACCACAGTGGCACCACAAGATTGCAAGATTAAAGTAGAACTATGGACAACATTTTGTGAGAGAGGGTTATAACCGCTGTCAGATTTTTTTTTTCCCGCCATCTCTGTTGCATTGAAGAGATGTTCCTTCACTTTCTGTCCCATAGTCAAATAAGAAGTGGGAGGATATCTCTGCAAATTAAAGGAATTTTTTGGGGACCCCCAGCTCACCAGAACTGGTGTCCCCATTGGAAGATTTCCCATCTATTACTTTTCTGGGGACAACCCAAAAATTGGGGTTCTCTTTTTACTTTCACTTTCAATGATAATGGTAAACAGGACAAATAGAGAGGATGAATCTCCGTGGCACAGATAGCAATAAAAACTGACAGAGGCTTTAATCCCTGTCCACTCTGTTCAAAACGAAAAAAAAAAAAAAAGTTTTGCCCTTAGTTATACTTCAAGGATTTATTCAACTGGTTTATTACAAGGGATTTAGAAGTTTACTAAGAGCTGTCAATGGAGTGATTGGGGTATTAAAATTGGTTTTGATTTTTTTCACAACAGCAAACACTTATAATATTATTTGGACACCACTGTTTTTTATGTACTGATTAACTGAGATGTACTGTACTGTATATTTATTGCAGTATTTTGTTATTTATGCATATAATATTTAGTAATGTTTATTTACTTATAGTATCAGTAATGGATAGTAAGGGATTTTAGCACTCCTCATATTTATTTTATTTATATATCGGATATAATGTGTGATATAAAACAAAAAAAACTATGCTATCGCTGAATTTTTACTATTTAAACTCAAATAAAATTAACTTCAGTATCTTCAATCTATTACATGTAGCATTTTCTTTTGAGAACAACTATATCCAGGTGTCAGTTTCAGGAAAGGCTATAGATATTCATTTTGGAAGTAAAACTGGGCTAAACCATGAAACTGAGCCAGGTGCAATGGAAGAAATTATGCACTATTGAAAAACACAACTGTGACTTCCAGTATCAGATAGCTGAGCAATTCATTTGTCACTTCACTATTTTATTTTGAATTACGTTGTTCCCATTTTTTCTTTTTTTTTAAGAGATTAAACATTGTATTTTTTAATGTTTACAAACCTAATAGAATGATGTACCATCAATAAATATACCAGTGGCATTTAATTATTGTTCTAATACACTTTTCACTGTAACATTGCATCAAATAAACTGAAAGTTTACTACGTTCAAAACATTTATTTCTGGTATATCTGGTAAATGGGCTACTTAAATAGCCAGATTCTTATATCCCTCATTTATTCTAGTGGAAAGATATTACTTTCATATTTTCAAACTTTACCCCATTAGTCCTGGGTACATTTAATTTTAAAACAGTAATCATCCTAATCAAACTAGAAAGATACATTACTTTGTTCACAAAAGCATCCCTTTCCCACAATGTGAAAATTACAATTAATTAGTTTGGTATTCTGGTAATAGAAAGCTGCCTATGAAATACATTAGGTCACGTCTATCTCAGTAGACATCACATCAAACTCATGTCTATAGGGTGAGGAGGATAACTAGCAGGTGACCGCTCTCAAGGTAGAACATTGATCATATAGGTTAGAAAACATTTTTCCTGCACTGCTCCCCCTCCCCGCTTCCCACATTCAACCACCCTCCTATATCTAGGGGCACCCCTTGATCAAGGATGATAGTAAATAATGGGACGTTTTCCCATTGATTCAGTATTAGAAAATCTGTTTTAATTTGTCTGAAATCCTAGTTGAATTTGTGATTGGATATCATTATAGAAACTATAACTAAGAAAACAGGTAAGAGTACAAGAGACTTATTTCCACATAAAACACCTAACTAATACCTTTTAAAACCCAAAAGCAAGATCCTGTAAAAGGGTATTCTTTACAAAATGTTCTCAAAATGTTAAAGCACTTTTTAATATGTTAGCTCCTAATTAACCAAGGGACATAATAACTCTACGGTATCATCTTTTTCTTTTACTTCTTTAATCTGCAATCCAAAATTTAGAAATCTAAACTGTGCAGACTTTTTATAATTCTAGGTTAGTTGTATTTCCGAGCAGTAATATTGCTTGGGAAATTATTTTGATTTAATGAATGTACTACATATTTAGTTCTGCCACGTCTTTCGGATTGTCATGAAAGCATTTAGTGTGATGAAGGGATAGGTTTGGAATCTGCTTTAAGATGGATGCTTGAAAGATTCTACAATGATATTGCTATGGGACTTGTTGTGTTTATACAGTGTATATATATATATATATATATATATATATACACACACACACACACAGTATCTCACAAAAGTGAGTACACCCCTCACGTTTTTGTAAATATTTTATTACATCTTTTCGTGTGACAACACTTAAGAAATGACACTTTGCTACAATATAAAGTAGTGAGTGTACAGCTTGTATAACAGTGTAAATTTGCTGTCCCCTCAAAATAACTCAACACACAGCCATTAATGTCTAAACTGCTGGCAACAAAAGTGAGTACACCCCTAGGTGAGAATGTCCAAATTGGGCACAATTAGCCCTTTTGACTCCCCAGTGTCATGGGACTTGTTAGTGTTAGGGTCTCAGGTGTCAATGGAGAGCAGGTGTGTTAAATTTTGTGTTATCGCTATCACTCTCTCATACTGGTCACTGGAAGTTCAACATGGCATCTGATGGCAAAGAACTCTCTGAGGATCTGAAAAAAAGAATTGTTTCTCTACATAAAGATGGCCTAGGCTATAAGAAGATTACCAAAACCCTGAAACTAAGCTGCAACACGGTGGCCAAGACCATACAGCGGTTTAACAGGACAGGTTCCACTCAGAAAAGACCTTGCCATGGTCGACCAAAGAAGTTGAGTGCACGTGCTCAGCGTCATATCCAGAGGTTGTCTTTGGGAAATAGGCATATGAGTGCTGCGAGCATTGCTGCAGAGGTTGGAGGGGTGGGGGGGTCAGCCTGTCAGTGCTCAGACCATACGCCGCAAACTGCATCAAAATGGTCTGCATGGCTGTCATCCCAGAAGGAAGCCTCTTCTAAAGATGATGCAAAAGAAAGTCCACAAAACTGAAGACAAATACTAAGAACATGGATTACTGGAACCATGTCCTGTGGTCTGATGAAACCAAGATAAACTTATTTGGTTCAGATGGTGCCAAGCGTGTGTGGCGGCAACCAGGTGAGGAGTACAAAGACAAGTGTGTCTTGCCTACAGTCAAGCATGTTGGAGGGAGTGTCATGGTCTGGGGCTGCATGATTGCTTCTGGCACTGCGGAGCTACAGTTCATTGAGGGAACCATGAATGCCAACATGTACTGTGACATACTGAAGCAGGGCATGATTCCCTCCCTTTGGAGACTGGGCTGACCGCTGCCTTGCTAAAGAAGCTGAGGGTAAAGGTGATGGACTGGCCAAGCATGTCTCCAGACCTAAACCCTATTGAGCATCTGTGGGGCATACTCAAACCGAAGGTGGAGGAGTGCAATGTCTCTAACATCGACCAGCTCGGTAATGTCATCATGGAGGAGTGGAAGAGGACTCCAGTGGCAACCTGTGAAGCTCTGGTGAACTCCACGCTAAAGAGAGTTAAGGCAGTCCTGGAAAATAATGGTGGCCATACAAAATATTGACACTTTGGGCCCAATTTGGACATTTTCACTTAGGGGTGTACTCACTTTTGTTGCCAGCGGTATAGACATTAATGGCTGTGTGTTGAGTTATTTTGAGGGGACAGCAAATTTACACTGTTATACAAGCTGTACACTCACTACTTTACATTGTAGCAAACTGTAATTTCTTCAGTGTTGTCACATGAAAAGATAGAATAACATTTTTACAAAAATGTGAGGGGTGTACTCACTTTTGTGAGATACTGTATATATATATATATATATATATATATATATATATATATATATATCATTTCTTGCTTTTGGCTATAAAAATATAATATTACTCATGCCAATTGTAATGTAATACTGTTGTCCAACAGAGATTTTAAAGTGATTGTAAACGATCACCTTGTAAAACAACTCATTCAGTTTAAAATAGAAATGCAACGCAAAATACTTTTGTATAGATATATTAAAAAGAAAACATTATAAATACCTTTTTTTCCTTTTTTAAAAGTGATCACATTCTCTCTGTTCTCAGCTGCATAAGAGATGGGGAGGAGAAGCAGCAGCACACTGAGCTTCCCAGTGACAAGATGTGCAGGAGGGGCTTGTCAGGACAAGTCTGATCACTTAAGGAGAGCAGGCTGAGTTCCCAGCATAGCTGAAGAACTGACCACAGTGTGTTCTCCTGCTTAGTGTGGTCAGTTTTAATAGGAAAGCAGAGGGGCTGACAGGAACACCAGGGATTTCCCACAAAGCAGGCAATATGAAGATAACAGGATAGTTTCTCATACAAGTACATGGTACAGCAGGCACATACATTGCCTTGAAAAAGTATTCATATACCTTGAAAATTTCCCACATGTTGTCATGTTACAGCTAAAAACTTAAATGTATTTTATTGGGATTTATATGATAAACAAAGTGGCACATAATTGTAATTGTCAAGTGGAAGGAAAATGATAAACAGTTTTCAATTTTTTTTTACCAATAAAGATATTAAAAGTGTGTAATGCATTTGTATTCAGCCCCCCTGAGTCAATACTTTGTAGAACCACCTTTTGCTGCAATTACAGCTGCAAGTCTTTTTGGAGATGTCTCTACCAGCTTTGCACATTTAGAGCGTCTGTGAACAGCAGTTTTCAAGTCTTGCCAATTATTCTCAATTTGATTTAGGTCTAGACTTTGACTGGGCCATTCTAACACAGGAATATGTTTTGATCGAAACCATCTCATTGTACCTCTGGCTGTATGTTTAGGGTCATCGTCTTTCTGGAAGATGAACCTCCTCCCCAGGCTCAAGTCTTTTGCAGACTCTAACAGGTATTCTTCTAAGATTGTCCTTTATTTGGCTCCATCCATCTTCCCATTAACTCTGGCCAGCTTCCCCACAACCTGATGCTGCTACCACCATGTTTCACGGTGGGGATGTTGTGTTCAGGGTGATATGCAGTGTTAGTTTTCAACCATACATAGCATTTTGCTTTTAAGGCCAAAAAGTAAAAATTTGGTCTCATCTGAACAGAGCATCTTCTTCCACATGTTTGCTGTGTCCCCCACATGGCTTCTCGTAAACTGCAAATGGGACTTCTTATGGCTTTCTTTCAACAATGGCTTTCTTCTTGCCACTCTTCCACTTCAGATTTGTGGAGTGCATGACTAAAAGTTGTCCTGTGGACAGATTCTCCCACTTGAGCTGTGGATCTCTGCAACTCCTCCAGAGTTACCATGGGCCTCTTGGCTGCTTCTCTGATTAATGCTCTCCTTGTCTGTCCTGTCAGTTTAGGTGGGTGGCCACGCCTTGGTAGGTTTGCAGTTGTGCTATACTCTTTTCATTAACAGATGATTTTTTTTTATAACCTAAGCCTGCTTTAACCACTTCAGCCCCGGAAGGATTTCCCAGGTTAGGACCAGAGCACTTTTTGCGATTCGGCACTGCGTCGCTTTAACTGACAATCGCGCGGTCATGAGATGCTGTACCCAAACAAAATTTGCGTCCTTTTTTTCTCACAAACAGAGCTTTCTTTTGGTGGTATTTGATCACTCCTGCGTTATTTCTGATCGCCGCTATAAACAAAGAAAGAAAGACAATTTTGCAAAAAAAAACAATATTTCTTACTTTTTGCTAAAATTTAAATCCAGAAAAAAATATAAAAAAACATTTTTTTTCATTGGTTTTAGCCGATTTTTATTCTTCCTCATATTTTTGGTAAAAAAATTTGCAATTGGCGTTTATTGATTGGTTTGCGCAAAAGTTGCCACGTTTACGGATGATGAGAATTTATTTCTGGGGTTTTTATTTTTTTTTATTTTTTACTGGTAATAACGGCGATCTGCAATTTTTAGCGGTACTGTGATATTGGGGCGGACATGTCGGACATTTTTGACAATTTTTTGGGACCAATGACATTTATACAGCGATCAGAAATTTAAATGTCCAATGATTACTGTATAAATGTCATTGGCAGTGAAGGGGTTAACCAGCAGGGGGAGATCTAGGGACTAACTGTGTTCCCTGGGCGTGTTCTAACTGTGGGGGGGCTGGGCTACCATGGGCATAAAAGATCTAACTGATCCCAGTGACAGGGATCAGTAGATCTCTTATATCCCCATTGACAGAGCGGGGAACCGCCGTGTTTACATCGGCGGTCCCCCGCTCTTTGACTCTGGCAGCTCATTGCGGCTCGCCGGCAGACATCGGATCCAACCGAGCTGCGGGCACACTCCTCCAGACTCCACACTCCGGCGATTTGCGGGATGCATCCACACCGCCGCAGTAAATATACTGCACGCGGTGTGGAAGTGGTTAAACTTCTCCACAGCTTTTTTTCTGACCTCTCTGGGGTGTTCCTTGGCCTTCATGAGGGCTTCACAGAATAGCTGTATTTATACTGAGATTAAATTACACACAGGTGGACTCTATTTACTAATTAGGTGACTTCTGAAGGCAAATGGCTCCACTAGATTTTATTTAGGGGTATCAGAGTAAAGGGAGCTGAATACAAATGCACGCCACACTTTTCAGATATTTGTAAAAAATTTGAAAACCATTTATCATTTTCCTTCCACTTCACAATTATGTGCTACTTTGGGTTGGTCTATTACATAAAATCCCAATAAAATACATTTATGTTTTTGGTTGTAACATGACAAAATGTGGAAAATGTCAAGGGGTATTTATACTTTTTCAAGGCACCGTATCAAGAATATGATATGTTGGGGTAACAAACACTTTAATTGCTGGAGCCACCTTATATCAGAGATTGGTTGTGAAGGTAAAGCCACGCAAGTACTATGGATAAATAACAATTATAAAAGATTTATTAAAAGGGAAAAAGATAGAGGCAAATAGGGCCATATTACATATTTTTGCCCCAGGCTCAGCAGTACAAACGTTCCGGTTAGAAACTGTGTGAAAGAACATCGCGAGGGGTAAAATAGCTAATATTCCTGGTTCACAAGCTCCTGTTTTAAAGGAAGGAGTCCTATTGATCACTTGAGGGGATCTATGTCATATTAAATTTCCCAATTCCCAAGGAATGATTTACAGCTGACACAGGAATGAGTGCATGTAGAAAGGAAGTGGATGAAAAACGGTTGCATGCTCTAGCCTAACTGTTTCACAACCTGCAAGTTAAAAAAAAAAACAAAAAAACAAGAAAAAACAAAACAAGATTAGGTCACTTCAGGAAATTAACCAATGACTGTCCAGACAGAGGGTCAGGGGTCCTGGATCCTGATAAGACAGCTCAGTGCAGTATGAAAACTCCTCCTACAAGCTTCACCAGGAACTGACATAAATCACAAGACTGCCATATACTGCTGATGGGAAAAGGTATTTAGCAGTTTATATTTACTAAAATAATTGCATTTCCATGCTCTGTATACTGTGGGAGACCAGATATAGTGAATGAAGGGCCCTGGGTTTAGTAACACTTTAAGGTTTTAATCTCCTCTCAGTTTTAAAAATTTTTTAAACGTTTCAATAAAAGGGATATTTAGAGAATCGTTTGTCCTGATTTAAAGTATAATTAAAGGCAATTCTGTCTTCATTTTGTTTCTGGATATAGTGGAGAGGGATTGGAACACGTGTCAGGTTTTTATTGCTGTTTGTGCCTCTGCTAGGGAGATTCACCTTATCT
This sequence comes from Glandirana rugosa, assembly GCA_018402905.1. Taxonomy (NCBI): domain Eukaryota; kingdom Metazoa; phylum Chordata; class Amphibia; order Anura; family Ranidae; genus Glandirana; species Glandirana rugosa. Next base: position 74,051 of record BLSH010241530.1, read on the forward strand.
ATATGTCCTGTTTACCCTCCTTACTGTAAGTGAAAGAAAATCCAAAGTTTTGGGATGACCCCAGAGCAGTAGAAGTTGGAAAGTCTTTCAATAGGGACACTAGTTCTGGTGATCCTGATGATAACCAGGGATTTCACCACTTCGGAGGGATTTCCTCTCACTTCCTGTTTTGGTTATAGCACAGGTAGTGAAGGGAAAAATTTCCCCATTGGGACACAGATAGAAAAAAACTGACAGGGGTTATTACAGTCCCTTACTCTATCCAAAATGGAAAAAAAAAGTTTTGCATTTGATTTGAATTTAATTTAAAGAAAACCTGTACTGAGACAAAGATGGTGGCTGCTGGAACTTATTGCTTTCTAGAAAGTTAATTATTTGGCTGTATCTGGTTTCTATACTCTCCTAGTTGTTGACCAGGAAGAAGAATGGTGATTTACTAGTCCCAGAATGTACTACACCATGGGATTAGCCCCAGGTAACTTGCATGTTAAAGTGGAACTTTAGTCAGAAAATGAAGTCCTGCTAGATCTCTTCAGGCTGACCCTTTTGCAGGTATAGCTATGTAAAATGTTAAAAATAAGTGCCTATACTGTTTAAAATTAAGTAATACACCGTCTCGCCCTGCTCTGCACATGCTCAGAAGCTCTCTATTTTTAGGCGCTGTGCTGAATTTGTAGAGTGCTATGTATTAGTGTGTTATACTGCTCTCCATCTAGTAGGGGGAAGCATTGTAAATATGTTCACTTCTTTATTGTTCTGGTAGAGCTATGTATTTTAGGCATCTATGGTTCCTGTATGTCTGTGTTGGATTAAGTAAAAGAAAACCCAGTGAATGCCTGTCCATGTCTATGGTTCAAATACATTTTAAAATACACAAAATAGAGCCTGATCTGTTGACAGCCTAAAGATTTAGTGCTGTTCTGGGACTTTGGGTTTCAGCAAAATGACAGCCTCCAGCAAGAAGGAACGGGAACAATGCTGGAGGCAATTTACAGCACACACTAATTTTGGTAGCATAGTTATTAATGGGGAATGTATGTTCCTTGCTAAGGAAACAATATTTTTGATCTAGCTGTTATGGTTAAAGTTCCACTTTAACCTCCCTGGCGGTAATCCTGAGTGTGGCTCGGGGTGGAATTTCAGTACCATTAGCGGTAACCCCGAGCCACACTCGGGATTGCATTGCTGGATCCAGGCAGCGCTACTCACCTTGTCCCCTGGATCCAGCGATGTCCCCCGCCGTGTCTGCGGGCTGTGTCCGCCGCCAGATGACTCTGTGTGCCGGGCTCCGTTCCCTGTGAGCGTCGCATCGCTCGGGGACGGAGATCGGCGGGAAATTCAAAAAGTGAAACACACACAGCACATACAGTACACTGTAATCTTATAGATTACATTACTGTATGAAAACATTTCACATCCCCTTTGTCCCTAGTGGTTTGCCCAGTGCCCTGCATGCACTTTTATATTATATATGCCATCCTTTCTGCCTGGAAACTTGAGAATGTCCATAGCAACCAAAAATCGTCCCTTTACGTCAAAAGTGGTTTTTGATCAGCTAGAAAACACCGATAGTAAATAAGAATCATTTGCAGAATTGAGTGATACTGATTTTTGGGGAAATTTATCATCAGAAACTGAAACACTTAGCAGTGTATGTCAGTTTAGGTTAGTAAATTAGTTGCGGCTGTGCTGACTTTAAATATTTAATCATTTGCAAGGCAATTTCAAAAACAGTATTTTTTCGTGAGCATTATTGGATGAAGCAAAAACAACTTCGCCTTATTTACTAATCTAAGTGAATATTAACTTTGAAAAATATACATACACTTTACAAAGTGAACTTGCCCCATTCTTTTAGTGAATCAATTCCAATACCTCAGCAGAGGTTTCCTTAAAACCTTAATTTAAACCAGTACTCTATGCAGATTTATGTAACTAACTGCCAGGCTGTCTGCCAGACACCCCAAAACATCTATTCTTACTTTTCCAGTAATATTCCAAAATCAAAGCCCTGCTAGAAAACCCAGAATATGGGAACATGTGATACTCATCCTGCTTTTTACATTCTGGTTCTTTGTGTGTGGGCAGCCATCACCAGGCCCGTAAACTGTCACAGCCTGTTAGTTAATGAAAGCGGTTGTAAGGTTTTTGTTTTATTTTGTTTTTTGGTAGCTTCTGCTCCAAATTTAAAGTGATTGTAAAGTCTAGTTTTTTTAAAATTAAAATAACAAACATGTTATACTTATCTGCTCTGTGCAATGATATTGTACAGAGCAGCCTCAAACCTCTTCCTTTGGGGTTTCCTACCAGCATTTTTGGCTCCCTATCTTCTCAGTGTGCCACCATATGAAGCTGCAAGTGCCGCTGTGGATGGGGCACAGTGCTAAATCGAGATAGGGGGTATAAAGGGTGGCGAGGGGTAGATGCAGCTAGTGGGACATTTTTTACCTAAATACAGGGAATGCATTAAAGTGGAATTTCAGTTAAAAATAAAAAATACCATTTATTTGTATGAATAATATAATAAACTTTTATATTAAACATTATTTGAATTGCTAAATGTCTGATTAGAAACAGCCATCTAATCTAGACATTTAGCAATACTCCTCTCCTTCACCGACAATGGAGTGCCGGGATAGCCAAATGTGGCTGTAGCAACTTCCTGGTACTGTTGGCGGTTTTCTGTTCGAGCAACCAAGCATCCATGACAGAGCTGACAGGACTATGATGCAAGATACGTCACTTCCTGAAGTGACGCTGCCAGGACTGAATGCCAGGACTGAATGGATAAGGCCACCAACCACCTATATAGTATGTACTGATGAGAATTGTGGTCACGTGACAGCAAGTAAACACCAAAACAAAAAAGTACAGACATGGTCATTTTAACAATTTTCACATACCAATTAACATATATCCTTAAAGTGATTGTAAAGTCTGTTTTTCCTTTAATTAAAAATAACAAACATGTCATACTTGCCTCCTCTGTTGCAGTGGATTTGCACAGAGCAGCCCAGATCCTCCTCTTCTCGGGTCCCTCTTTGGTGCTACTGGCCCCTCCCTCCTGTTTAGTGCCACGACAGCAAGCAGCTGTTGCTATGGGGGGCTCCCGAGTTGAGTCACAGCTCTGTGTGTCCATTCAGATATGGAGCTGTGGCTCGACCCCACGCCCTTTCTCTTCTCATTGGCTGACTGACTTTGATTGACAGCAGAGGGAGCCAATGAGGAGGGGAGTCCCGGACAGCCGAGACATTTCTACAACATCGCTAGATCTAGAGGGACCTTAGGTAAGTATTATGGGGCTGCTACACACAAAAGGCTTTTTATCTTGATGCATAGAATGCATTAAGATAAAAAAAACCTTCTGACTTTACAATCCCTTTTTTATTTCAGGTACTTATATAGCGCCGTCAACTATGCAACGCTTTACATATACATTGTACATTCACATCCCTGCCCTCAAGGAGCTTACAATCGAAGGTCTTTAAAGCCCCGTACACACGGTTCAACGATCGTACGTACGATCGTCACAAATCGTATGTTGGCTGTTGTATGTAGCATACTGACTGCACTACACGATCGTACGAGCACAGAAAGAACGTTCAGGTGCATGTAATTAGCAATTAGCATTCCTGACTTCTGAGCATGCGTGTTTTGCACAATACAACTTTGTTGTACCAACTGCTCTGTACACACGATACAACGGTCGTATGAGAGCTTGTTGGCACAATCAAGTTCTCTAGTCTGCTCATACAACTCCCTTGTACGACCGTCGTATGTTCGACTGTTCAAATCGCACATACGAACGATCGATTTCGCATACAACGGTCGTGAGTATGACCTGTTGTATACGACCGTCAAACCGTGTGTACGAGGCTTAACTCACATTCATTCATACACATACTAGGGCCAATTTAGACAGGATCTAATTAACCCACCAGCATGTTTTTGGAGTGTGGGAGGTAACTGGAGTACCCAGAGGAAGCCCACGCAGGCACAGGGAGAACATGCAAACTCCAGGTAGGTAGTGTCATGGTTGGGATTTGAACCAGCGACCCTTTTGCTGCTAGGTGAAAGTGCTATCCCCTACACCACTGTGCCACCCAGTTTTAGATGAGGATTTGAATGCAAGTCTTTTCTTTCAAAATGTGAGCCTTTACAACCATTTTAAGACTCAACTCCTGCTTTTTAAAAAAAATAAAAAAATAATAATCATTTGTTCTGAAGGAAATAAAAAGAAAAGCACAGTTCTCGCTATCTATCCAATTTCTGGCAATGTTACCCACAGACATCATTCAGAGAGAATGATGCTCATTCAATGTACTTCCTGTAATCCAGGGCACCCTCTGGGGGTGCATCATCAAACTACCCTGGGCTCTCATCATTACATTACATGGTGCTGGTCTCAGGCAGCAAACAAGACCCACCAACTGCTGAAAGAAAAAGAGTAATGCCCCGTACACACGGGACGATCGCATTCAACAGGTCGTATTCACGACCGTTGTATGCGATATCGATCGTTCGTATGCGCGATTTGAACAGTCGAACATACGATGGTCGTACAAGGGAGTTGTATGAGCAGACTAGAAAACTTGGTCGTACCAACAAGCTCTCATACGACCGTTGTATTGTGTGTACAGAGCAGTTGGTACAACAAGTTGTATTGTGCAAAACACACATGCTCCAAAGTCAGGAACGGCTGGATGCTAATTACATGCACCTGAACGTTCTTTCCCCGGCCGTACGATCGTGTAGTGCAGTCAGTATGCTGCATACAACAGCCAACAAACGATTCAACACGGTCGTACGTGCGATCGTCGTCCCGTGTGTACGAGGCTTTAGAGGAGCTCTGACATCTTGTGAGACACCAAAGCCACCAAGGAAAATTGCATGTATATAAAAATTCTATATGAATAAGAACACAGGGTGGTGCAAGGGAAGATGGCCCAAACTTACGTTTTGTATAAATCTATACGAATTACGAGCTTACTCTAAAGTGGTTCAAAAAACAAGGAAAGTTTTATGTAGCATATATTTACAGGATTTTTTTTTATATAATTTGTCCCTGGGGGCTAACATATTTATTTGTGTGCATTTTTATATTTATTAAATCTGAAATGTCTCTCTAAAATACTGGAAAGAAAAATATTTCCCCTGATCAGGAACAGAGCTTTCGAAGTAACAATTTTAAGTAACAACTGAGTCACCTCACAAGTTATAGTTTCATAATGACTTCAGAATAGGCATGACACAAAGTGAGATATCCTGCACTTTCAGTAGCTTTATTACTAACAGGTGTCAGGATTTATCCATCTCAGGACTAGCACGTGTTTAACCCGTGTGTGAATAGGAACTTTCCCTATTCAACTATGGACATATTGATTTAGTAAAAAAAAATGTCATTACTTGATAACACAATAATATCTATATTGTTTTTTGGGGGCAAACAAGGCTTTTCTGCTGGTATTATTCTACAATATCTATTTTATTTGTTATATATTTGAAAGACAAAAATAACAAAAAAAAAATAATAGTAGTTTTTATTTTTTTAAATAATTCATGTTATTGTAGATCCTAGATACACAACTAACAAAGAACACAACATGTTCAGTAAATAAAGGAGAGGATGCCGTCATTCATCCGCTTCCACCCCTCTTCACAGAATGTACCAGTCTGGAGTCCATTGTCACAGTTTAACTTTGGAGAGCACAGGAAAGCATGAGTAAGCATGGTCACCATAAAAAGAAGAATCCTGTAGATACACATATTGACACTCTTCACACACTAATAATCTCATATCATTTTTTTATAATATAATTTCTATGGACTAATGAACATGTTCTTCAATTTTTTTTTTTTTTTTTTTATGTGTAGAAAAATCTTTTCTCAGTGTTCTCTTGGTTTTTGAGTATATTCAGTATACAGGCACATGCATGGAAAGATAGAAAACTGCCTAGATACGTGAGTGACTGCTCTAATCCCAACAACTCATATACACCCAATGCCAAAAATAAACATACATTAAAAACAAAGTGATAATCAGAGCATGCTTCTTACGATTCCAAATGACTTGTTGCGACAGGAAAAATGTCCCCCTGTAATTTGAATGAAAATAAAACTGTATTCATATGCGTAAATTAAGCTATCCATATCCATGTCTAATTGATCTTCAATGGCATAGTCAATCCCAAAATCTTAATAATAAAAGGCTGCATAATTATCATCAGCAATGATCCAACAATTAGTCATACCCTGGTAATTTCGAAAGAAGCCCACTGTCATGCCAACATCTTCCCACTTGGGATAGATCAATGAAATATAATGATGCAAGTCCAGTAAAATACTATCTAAGCTTAAACCTGCTCCCACCCCCATTCTAAGCCCTATACTAAATAATAATCCAAACGTTATCACGCTGGTAGATTTACAAGAAGCTGCTGGCATAAAACAATTGGGTAAAATTGTATAAATCAAACATAATACAAAATTGGCCTATACTAACTACCATTTAAAGAAGAGATATCTATATTTACCTTTTCTGAAGGCACTCCGGTCCAGTCACATGATCTCCCCAATGGCCAGCTTCCGTGAAGAGGACAGATCGTCAACAACAGCTGAAATGCTTATGTAGTGACGTCACCTATAGGCTTATTATGGGGCATCTGTTGTTGTTTGTCTCTCCTATACACTGAAGCTATTGCTGGGGGCCAATCATGGGACCAGACTCAGAATAGGCAAGTATATACATCTTTCCTTTGCAGGGTAGTTAGTATAGGGCTTACAATGGGAGTGGGGGCAGGTTTAAGTTTAGACAGTATTTGACTGGACTTCTACTATAATAACTCAGTTCTGCTCCACACTAATCTGCTCTCTTAAAGAATGTTTCCTTTTAAACATCATATGTATATTTCAAACATTATTTGACCTATAAATGCAATAGGTCAAAAAAGTGTTTTCCCCTTTAAGGGCTCTTTCACACGAGCAGAGCCCATTTTGACGGGCTCCGCTGCTCAGTGGGGATCCATCCGTTGATCCCCGATGAGCCGGCGGATGACAGGACTGTCTCTGCACTCTGTGCAGAAACGGACCTGTCAGAGCTCCGATCTCCTCTATGGGGGATCAGATAAACACAGATCGTCTGTCTGTGTTCATCCGATCAGATCCGCCAGATGGATGGAAAATAGGGTTTCCATCCGTCTGTGTTTAGAGGATCGGATGTCAGCAGACATATCATCACTGACATCCGTCGCTCCATAGAGGACAATGGAGTGTCCGTTCAGGTCCGCCTGAAAAACTGACAGGTGGACCTAAACGGTCCATGCGTGTGAAAGGACCCTTAGAGACAAAAAGGCTCCTGATCCCCCTGGTGGAATCATATGGCTCCACTTTTCTTCCACGTTCTGTTATTTTGCCAAGACATCTATTCACATTTCTAGAAAGCAATGGAAATATTCCCTTTTATATTTAGTACTCTTTTATATTCTTCAGTAGGTGCTCAAGAAATAATTACAACACTCATAGTGTTTTCCCATGAAAGATTTCCCATTTTTGTTAAAGTATTAAAATATCACTCACAGTTTGCTGTGCACTGGACTGGTGCACCACAGATAATAAAAACACATGCACTTTCCCCTTAAGGAATATAACTGTGTGGCCATGCTCTGAGCAAACAACTTTTACTTCCTAGATAGATTGTCCTGACATGACCGGTTTCATCCTTACTTGATGCATCCCTAACATGTGACTTCCTCAGAGGATTATACTGTAGTTTTACTCAGACTTATACTGGGAGTCTTATGCAGGGAGTGGCTCGAAAGAGCTGAATACTGTATCTAGTGTTTCTGGTGTTTAGGACCCTGTCCATTCAGGGACAAAAGTCCAGAATATGGGTCAGTCACGAAGAACCACCACCTGATGATGTTTCCCTGCCACTTTGCAACCTCCCTTGCAAGATATCCGCTAATAAGGCATGTGTGCCCTGGTGTGGTTGAGGGAGGTGGGGCCACACACTCCCTGCCCTCCCTTTCTTGGGCACTACAGGTTGCATGCCTGTATAAGGATCTTGTATGAAGTTTAAACTGAATCCCACACCATTTTCTTTTTCTTTTTTTTCTTTTTGCATTTTTCAGCTTTAAGGCATTCCCTAGTATGTTATTTAACCACTTCAGCCCCGGAAGGATTTCACACTTTAGGACCGGAGCCCTTTTTGCGATTCGGCGCTGCGTCGCTTTAACTGACAATTGCGCGGTCGCGCGACGTTGTACCCAAACGAAATTTGCGTCCTTTTTTCCCCACAAATACAGCTTTCTTTTGATGGTATTTGATCACCGCTGCATCATTTCTGATCGCCGCTATAAACAAAAGAAGAGCGCCAATTTTGCAAAAAAAAAACAAAATTTCTTACTTTTTGCTAAAATACAAATCCAAAAAAAAAAAAAATGAAAAAACATTTTTTTTCATCGGTTTTGACCGATTTATATTCTGGATTACGGATGATGAGAATTCATTTTTGGGGTTTTTATTTTTTTTTAATTTTTTAATAGTAATGGCGGCGATCTGCGATTTTTAGCGGTACTGCGATATTTCAGCGGACATGTCGGACCATTTTGACACTTTTTTGGGACCATTGGCATTTATACAGCGATCAGTGCTATAAAAATGCACTGATTACTGTGTAAATGCTATTGGCAGTGAAGGGGTTAAACTGCAGGGGGCGCTCTAAGGGTTGACAGTGTTCCCTGGGCGTGTTCTAACTGTGTGGGGACTGCCCTAACTGGGGAAGGGAAGTGATCACAGCCTCCATGTAGAGGAAGGCTGTGATCACAGCCCTTCCCCCCTCACAGAATGTTTACTTACACGGACCTTCGTTCTTTCACTCCGGGGGGGGGGATCGCGGGTGGCCGGCGGAGATCGACTCCGCCGCACCCGCTCCCTGGCCCTCCCCGGATACAGTGAGCGCACGGGCGCGCCTCCGGTGGTGCGCGCACGCTCACTAGGCTCGATCTCGCGGCCGCCGTCGTATGGCGGCGATCCGCGTTAGAGAGCCACTCTGTCGCCTTCAATTGCCGACCAGCGGTCGGCAAGCGGTTAAGGAATTTGTGTATTTTCATTGCTGCCCTTTAAGCCACAGGAGAAGACCCTCTTTATTTATTTATTTTTTATTGGTACATCACCCATGGCAGCTCCCCATGCCCATTGTTTAACAACCTCTCGCCTATTAAGCATGTCCAGAATTTGGTTTTATCATTCACTTCCTTTGGACTTCAGCGGGGTTTGCCACCAAATTCAGAGTTTGTGGATTTCCCATTAGGTTCTCTCAACCTCCCATGAACTGAACCAGTTGGCTCAGCCCTACTCACCAGGATAACAAAGAAAGTATAATAAACACAAAAAACTGAAGGGGATTCTAACCCCTCATAATGCCCATAATGATAAATCAGGTTTACTCTTTAAATTCAGGAAAAATTAAAAGAGAATTCTGATTTGGGCAACAATTCCAATTTCTATTGTCTGGTCTTAATGTATCTTATATCAGCCATGTATCTTATATTGCCAATGGCCATCTTCCTAGGAGCTGCATTGTTTGAATAAAGATGATTGGTTTATTGTTGCCATGGTTGTTGATAATATTCTGATAAAATAATGCATTATTGTTTACATATAGGCTGTTTTCATGTAAATAAAGATAGGCAGGCCATGTTTTCATTATGGGGGCACTCGTGCATGCTCACTCCCAAGCCCCACTCTGTGTGTCCATAAGACACACAGAGTGGGGCTCTCTCATCACTTGCTGTGATTGACATCAGCAGGAACCAATGGCTCCCGTTGCTGTGTCTGAGCCAATAAGAAGGAAGAAGAAAAGAAGAAGAAAAGAGAGCCTCGGCTCACGTGCACATCACTAGATCGAGATTGGACTCAGGCATGTATTTAGGGTGGCTGTGGGGGGAGCTGCATGCAGAAGGAAGAACACAGTAGGGTAAAAAAAATAAAAAAATAAAAAGGGTTCTGCCTTTACATCCACTTTAAGCTCAAATTATAGGGATGGGTGAACAGTTCAGCCCATGAGTTTGGGCTGAACATTTGTCTGTTTGGCCGTTCGCTGAACACCAACACCTGAATTTGCACAGTGTTCATCGGCGCTGCACAGTGCATTCTGCGCCGTGATTGGACAAAGCTTTGCCCAATCAGGGCGCAGTCTAAGCTGGTTGTTAAGGTGTAGGGCCGAGAAGCCGGCCGTGACGTCCCTAACAACTAATGAGTCATCAGCTGTCAATGGGTTTACCCGCTGAAAGCTGAATAATAAAAAAAAAGCGCCGGTTATAAAGAAAACAATAGCATGGGTTCCCCCCCAAAATCCATACCAGACTCTTATCCAGGCATGCAGCAAGTGAGCGCCCCCCCCCGAACCATACCAGGCCATGCCCTCAACATAGGGGGGCTTTGGGGTGGGGGGGGGCTCTGCCCACCGACCCGAAAACAAACAAAAAAACACTTGTCTTTTGGGGCGGCCTCCCGCCGAATGCCTCCTCTGCGCCTTGACAGTTCTTATATAGGTAAGGGACTGGGCCACCTGGCAACATCACCTGGTGGCCCCACCCCCTTGTGACAGCACATGCCCAGCATACACCAGTCCGTGATTTTTTTTTCGGGTTGGCGGGCAGCGTGATTGATGATGTATTTGCATCAAGGGACACTATTTTTAAAAAAAAATTTAATAGAGGATTTGTCAAAAACTCTTGTTTTTATTACTTTTGACACTTTTTTGGTAATTGAGTAGGGGTACTATGTACCCAATATTCATTCACATGAGGGCTTACAGATTCTGATAAGCCCCCCCGCCCGCAGACCCCCAAACAGGCCATGGTTGTGGGCATGAGGCCCTTGTCCCCATCAACATAGGGACAAGGTGCTTTGGGATTGGGGGGGCACCCCCATGTTGAGGGCATGTGGCCTGCTATGGTTCAGGAGGGGGGGCATTTGCTTGTTCTCCCCCCTTTCCTGACCTGCCAAGCTACATGCCTGCATAAGGGTCTGGTATCGACTCTGGAGGGGACCCCACACCATTCTATTTTTAAATTTTGGTGTGACGTTCCCCTTCAAATCCATACCAGATCTGAAGGGCCTAGTATGGACATGGGGGGGGGTCGTGGGCGCCTGCAACCGTGAGTCATTTTAAATGGGATTTGACTTGTTTTTTTCTTTAGAAATGTAATTTTTGCTGCAGCATGTTTTATGCATGCTACAGATGTGCCACTTTACTTGCAGTCTAAGGGGACCCTCCAGGTACTATATTTAAAGGATTTTTTCTTTTTTATTGTTGCACTTTAAGAATAATTAAAATCACTGCTCCTGAAAAAACTGTTGTTTTTAAAAAAATGTTTGCATGGATACATGTCCCCCAAGGCAGTACCCAGACCCCCATACCCCTTTTATGGTCAATTACTTGCATATAAGCCTTCAAAATGGGCACTTTTGAGTTTTCCTGTTTGGCTCCCATAGACTTCAATAGGGTTCGCCGTTCAGGTTAGAAGATTACCCCTTCCTGTCACTTCCTGAAGACGCCCCTTATGGCGAAACGTACGTCGGAGACGTTGTTACAGCAGCACTTCCGGGTCCCAGTATCCCCTATCACCACACGGGACGATATCGAGGCTTAGAGCGCACGCGAATCCTGAGAGATCACCATATCTCACAGCGACCGGCCCAAGCATTCACTGGCTGAATACACCTCAGTGCCGGGTCTCTGGCATGGACAAATGAGTCAAATCTTTTTATCCTACATTGCTTTTAATCTTAAATAAATTTACTACACTATAAGACTTCCTTCATGGTCTCCTGTGGAGTCCTTCTCACATTGTAGCACCTGGCCATATCCCTCTAGTGGAGAGGAGTGGAGTCTTAGAACAACCCAGGATTTGGGAACATGCTGGTTTTGACCTTCCTGTAAAAAGGGGTCAAAACTTTTTGGTGAGTTGCCACCTTCACTTTTTAGATGAGCATGGGTGGGGCAATCACTTACATTGAGAAACAGGATTCACGTGGTGTTGGGACCTTTATTGTGGACATTTATTCAGGATACTTATGACACTAATTACTATCTGTGTTAATTATTTATGCTATTTTTGTTGACCCATGTTTTTTATGTGTATGCATTATCTTATGTTGGCAGCACGCACATATAGTGCAGGGTGAAATATTTTGCAGGTATGTTTTTTATCACTAGCACTTATTTATTTAGCAGCCTAATCAGCACCATCACCTTTCCTTTTTAATTGCTTAAGATTACCCCTGTTCGGGAGTTCTGCTGCGAACCGAACAGGGGGGTGTTCAGCCCATGTCTATCAAATTATATACAGTCTGCTCATTTTGACTTTGCCTCACTTAAAGTGTGTTTCCTCACAATACAGTTGAAGGCAATATAGAACATCCAACAAAATGAATGTTCAGATAAACTTCTTACTTACTGCTTGTATTACATGAATACTCATGATGAGATAAAATCATGTCACAATTGTGCATATATATTTGTACAATATTTATATATTTTTTTTATTTATCAAATTGATTTTGGGAAAACACTTAAAATGTAATCATTGCAAACATGGTAACTGTATATTTTTATGTATTCTCTCATTAAAGTATAAAAACACGTATATTCTTTGCTGAAGCGTTTGGGGTTTTACAGTTCATTAATCTTTGCTCTGGGTGTGGATGATCAACTTAGATTCCGAAAATATCACTATTTGTGGTATTGTCAGCTGCAGCTTACAGTTCATTGCAGAAACAGTACACACAGCTGCATCCTGCTTCTAGGGCAGTATATGTAGAAGAACTAAACTATATTTTAAATGGACACTAGGGGTTAGTATATACTAAGCAAAAAAGAGCCTTGTACCACTGTGAAATAAAATTTGTCATAAATGTAGTAAATTAAAGCTGAAGTATGGCCAAAATTATTTGTGACCATTTGTATAGTAAAAAGAAGTTAACTTGAATAATGCATGCCCACTAAAGCTGCAGCATTTGTTACATATCTTACTTTTACTCCAGTATCAGTCTCCTGTTGGTGGCAAACGTCCGTCGATATAACTTGTAGTTCCAGCTGTGGTACACTCAGTACGATGATCACTGTGGGTCGCTCGCTTAACACTTCCTCCATTCATAAAAAACCTTGCTTTCTTTTCAATAACTCTGTGATTGGAAGAGGGGAAGATTTTGATTTTCATCCACACCTCCTCCAATCATAATACTAATACAGCTAAAGACGGGGTACATATCATTAGAGCTAGAACTTATTTTTTTACAGTGCAAATGGCCAAAAACAAGTTTACTGCCATATTTCAGCTTTAACCTTTTAAAGCAGCCTTCAAATATGGACTTCAAGTGTACCTGTGGTCAGTCAATTTAAATTGGCGCCCATAGATACTTCACTAACATTGCTGTTTCAGTTTACACCCATGTGAATACACATTCACTTTGAAATTTACACATATATTATGATGGTAACACATTTACACCTGGTCAACAACAACAAAAAAAGGGCAGGTATTTAGAACACCGTTATTGTATTTTAAACAGATTGTTTCCAACCCTCTAACTTCTAGATGGGTCCAGGTGGACTGGGGGAAGTTGCCTGGCTGAAAAATAAATTTCATCTTTTGATGATTTAATGGCAATAATTAATTTTTATAATTACTATTATAACATATGCAAGATTTAGGAGTCAGTATCATACAGAAAAAGTATCTGCTATTTACAGGGCTTGCTTCTGGTTTAAACTCAAAACAATATAACCGCAGTGTGTATCTGCAAGAAATGACTATGTCCAGCTTATCATAGGCTATGTTGCAAATGATCCGTGGAAGGTCCTGATACTGTGGCTGTAAAGTGGCTTGTTCCAATGACAGCAATCAAACTGAATGTGCTGTGCAGGCAGCGATGACCCATCCATTAGGGCTGCATGGGTGCTGCCCCCCGCATCCATGTGTCCGGCCCCTTGATCTACATAGCAGGGCACCAGACTTTGGATTCCAATGGGGGTCTTAAGCCCGTGATTAGAGCCAGAGCCTCTAATAGGCTTCAAAAATGGGCGGGCTTGGGGCGCAGAGCACTGCACCCTGATCCCTGTCATTTGTGTGACACTAGCGAATGATTATTTGCTATCGCCACACTGATCCTCCTCCTAGCCAATCAGGAAGTGGGTCTGAGACCTGTCACCCAATTAGCTGAAAGGACAGACGATCCTATTGGGTGCCTAGGAGAAGGAGGGAGGAGCTGCATGGCGGAAGCCGCCATGTTACATAGAAGGCACAGGAGCTCGCCTGCCGCCCATAGAAGCCTGTTGCCCACCAGACCTCGCGACCCACCTGCTGCTCGCCGAAGCCTGCAACCTGTCAGCTGCCTGCCAGACCCCACAACCTGCCTGTCGGAGCCTGCAACTCGCCAGCTGCCTGCAGGAAACTGGCCGCCGCCCGCCCGCACCCTATGGGGTAAGTGCCAGGGGGGTTGGGGGGGTTGGCGCTGATGGACCGACCAACGGGGGTGGTTGTTTGCTGCCCAGCCAAAAAAAACCACCAGCCGCCACTGTGTGCAGGTGCACTGTGCTTCATCACATCAGCTTGTGTTGCAGTGGGGGGGATCCATCCTAGAGTGAGAATGCTGCACTTACACAGACTAACACTAAGGCAGCTTTGTCACCCTTGGACAGGATGGGGTAGAGAGGGTTTATACTGGTAGGATAACCAGGCATGAATAGAATTAATCCAAAACAGTAATTCTCCTGCGCTCAAGTGGTACGCGAGAAGTTAAGTGGTATGTGTGACCCTTGATATCACAACCTAAGGTCTTGCTGCCCCCTCAGAACCATAGGTATCCAAACATACAGCAAAACAACAACAAGAAAAGGGCGCACTGACCTAGTGCATTACTACTATAAGTTTATTACAAATAAAAGAATAGCATACATTATACTCACAAACGCATGATGTATACACGCATATCAATAAAAGTGGAACCAATCACTTCCAAGACTTGGCTGAAGCGTTTCGAGGGAGGACACTCTTCCTCGGAGCCCAAAGGAAGGAGCCTGGCTCTGAGGAAGAGAGGCCTCCCTCAAAATGTGTCAGCCAAGCCTACACGGACACAACCAGGTCTCCTTGCATCATCATTGCATCCCAGCAGTCTTGGAAGTGATTGGTTCCACTGTTATTGACATGCGTGTATACATCATGCATTTGTGAGTATAATGTATGCTGTTCTTTTAATTCTAATAAACTTACAGTGGTAATGCACTAGGTTGGTGCGTCCTTCTCTTGTTGGTGATGAATAGAATTAATACAAAGCTAAATTGAGAAATGACTAACAAAAGCTAGGGATAAGATACCATTTCATGATTTTTATTTTAATATTTTGGGACCATTCACACCAGATGTGCTGGAGTGTGTTGACCAATGCATGCCAGTGAATATACATTAAAAAATCAATATATTTTAATAGGAGCAGTTCACACCAGTTCATTGAACTGAAAAAAAGTAGAATATTACCTACTTTTTTTTCAGTGCAGCATGTGTAAAGGCATGCAAGCACACCACAATGTGTACATTTACAGAGATTGAACAAATGTTTAAAATTACATTAACATGTTAAAGTGTATACATGATATTTTGGTCATTGAGTTTGGTAATTTAAACGTAACTATTCATCCATGTCAAAATGTGATGTGTATTACTACCAATGACTTCTACATATTCAAAATGGAATGAAGAATTAGAGAAACTCATTTTTATATATAATGTGGCTGGGTGGCTCTATTACGCGAAACAACGTACCTGTACATTGTTTCCCATAATAGATACTGTAGGCCTGCTTAATGGAAGAGGAGCCAATGCGCATGCCTGGCGGACATCGGGCCATCCACGATCGCTCCACAGAGAGGCAGAATGGGGATCTGCCTGTGTAAACAAGGCAGATCCATGTTCTGACAGGAGAGAACATAGAGATCTGCTGTTCCTAGTGATTAGGAACAGCGATCTCTGTGTTGTTCCTGTCAGCACTTCCCCCACACAGTAAGGCTACTTTTACACCAGTACCGCCCGAGCATTAGAGGCAAAACACCGCTAATTTGCAGCGATTTGGCACCGCTATTCAGGGCACAGCCACAAGGGGTTAAAAGTGCTGGCTAGCGGCGCTCCCGAAGCGGTGTACAACCTCTTCGGGAGCGCTGCCCATTCATTTCAAAGGGCAGGGGTGGTGGAAAAAGATGCAGCTTGCAGGAGATTTTTTTTACCATCTTGCAAGCGCACCGTCCCAGTGTGAAAGTACTCTTTCACACTGGGGTGCATTAGGAGACAGTTTAGAGGCACTTTACAGGTGCTGTTTTTAGCGAAAAAACGCCTGTAAAGCGCCTCTGGTGTGAAAAGGGCCTTAGAAAACACACACAGTTAACCCCTTGATTGCCCCTAGGGTTAACTCCTTCCCTGCCAGTGTCATTTATACAGTAATCAGTGCATTTTTTTTAGCACTGACCACTGTATTGGTGTCACTGGTCCCCAAAAAGTGCCAGTTTGGATCAGATTTGTCCACCGCAATGTCGTAGTCCCACTAAAAATTGCTGATTGCTGCCATTAAAAACCATTAAAAAAATGAAAAGTCCATAAATCTATCCCATAGTTTGTAGACGCTATAAATTTTGTGCAAACCAATCAATATACGCTTATTGCGATTTTTTTTAAATATGTAGAATACATATTGGCCTAAATTAATGAAGAAATTAGATTTTTAAAATTTTTTTTTTGGATATGTATTCTAGCAAAAAGTAAAAAATATAGTTTTTTTTCAAAATTGTGTTGTTTAAAAAATAAGAACCGCAGAGTTGATCAAATACCACCAAAAGAAAGCTCTATTTGTGGGAAAAAAAGGACATTTTATTTGGGTACATCGTTGTACGACCGCACAATTGTCAGTTAAAGTAACGCAGTGCCGTATCGCAAAAAATGGCCTGGTCATTAAGGGGGTAAATCTTTCTGGGCTGAAATGGTGAAATCATGTTTGAAATTTAGGGTAATTTGTTAAAGTGGAGTTCCGCCCAAAAGTGGAACTTCCGCTGGTCAGAATCCCCGCCTCAGGTGTCACATTTGGCACCTTTCTGGGGGGAGAGGATACCTGTCTTTGACGAGTGTCCTGTTCCCACATCCAGGAGCACGGACCGCGGCCGATTACGTCAGCAGCTCAGCTCCTTCCTCATCCCTCCTCCTCCGCCACCAGGCCAGTGAGAAAACGCAGCAACGACTTGCACATGCGCAGTAGGGGCTCGGCTGTGAAGCCGAAAGGCTACACTTCGGGGGTTCCCTTACCCCCAATGGTGGCAACGACCAGACGATCCGAAGATTGGCGGCGGTGCCGACATGGCTGGACTGCAGGACAGGTAAGTGTCCTAATGTTAAAAGTCAGCAGCTACAGTAGGTATAGCTGCTCAGTTTTAATTTTTAAATGGGTGGCGGCGGGTGGCGGACCTTTAATTTTTCTTAACGGGTGGAGGTACATCTATCTGACTAATCAAGTAACGCAGAGAAGCTGCAGGGTTTTTCTACTCTGCCTGAAATGTCTGTTTCCCCTTGAACTTACTGGATGCCAAGTCTTGCAAAACAGTGTTAGAATTATGAACTGATAAATGCAGAAATATCGGTTTAACGGTTTGCTTTAGAATCATATCACTTATTGCTAGCTCTGAATTTTCGAAATAATTGCGGTCTACTTATATCTTGTGGTATTTTCAGGTACACATATTTAATGTGTTAAGGAAACATCTGTATGTGGGTTCTATCTACATGATGTACTTCAATGAAGAAACTGTAGGGGTCATTCTAAGACAATCTAATCCTGGTTGTATCTACTTATATAATTCAGTTAAAAACAAAGCCCAACTTTGTGTCCCCCCTCCATGTTCTCTCCAACATGTATTTTATGTTTTTTTTTTTTGTTACCTTTTCCAGATGTCTTTGAGCCAGGCTCATGGTGCGCAGGGTTCTTCTAATCTTTGGACTCTTGGCTGGCATTAGACAGTCTTCAATAATGCAGGGAACATGGTTCTCTATATCATTACACTATGAATGTAGGTGCCCCTAAGTGGGAAGACTAGTGGTGGCTGGTGGTATATTTTTTGGGGGGTGGCAATCTAGTCTCCCGCACCCCGCCTGGTCGGTCGATCAATTCTTGCATTTATCCCATATAGGTCCTCTGGGTTGTAGGCAGCGTCCCCTCCTTCCTCAGCTTCACGGCTTCCTCTGCATCTCCTCCCTCCTCCTAGACGGCCAATAGGATCGCCTCTCCCTTCGGCCAATCGAGAAAGGGGTCTAACGACCCGCTTCTTGATTGGCCGGGAGGAGAATAAGTGTGACGATAGCGAATATCCAGTACCTATTGTCACACAACTGCGTGGGCTCGGGGCGCAGTGCTCACCCTTTTTTGAAGCCTAATAGAGCCTCTGGCTCAAAACCTCCCATTGGAATCCTTGTATCCAGCACCCTGCATGTAGGTTAAGGGGCCAGGCGCATGGATAGGGGGCGGCACCCCTGCACCCCTAATCGATGGGCCGCTACTGATCTGGAAGACTGAGGATATCTAACAGCAGTAAAGTTTACTGTGGGGGCCAGCCATGGGGAGGAGATAAGTATGGCAGCAAGAGCTCCTTTTTATTTTGTTGTTGTTTTTTTTTTTGCAATACTGCTGTGGCACCATTTCAAAAAATGCCCAGCGTTGGCCTTTAAGCACCTAATAACTTTTTGTTGTAGTATCTGTTTGTTCTATCACACTACAGCACATATAGCTGCATCCCTTACATCCAACCTTCTTGCACTCCAACCGTTACTATATTAATTCATTTTTAAACATTATCTATTGTATTTTACAAAAAAATACAATACACCCTGGGAAACTGGAGGAGGCAAGCCGGATCAGATTGGGGTGAGAGACAGTCTGGGAAAAATGCAGAAACCAGTGTGGGACTTTGGTGTTTCAGTGGCAGTGGAGCAGGCAGGATATGAAAAATAAAAAAAGAGGAAAGAAATGTACTGGTGTGCACTGAAAATGCGTCAAAAACACATGTAAACGCATATGCAAAAAAGCATCTGGAACATAGAAATTGTGATGTGAGCCAGCCCTAAATTAGGATTGCCACCTGTCCGGGATGCACCTGAACAGTCTGGATTTTGAATCATGTGTCCAGGCTTCAGGTGGACTGAAACCCGCACACATTATTCAGACTGGGCTGTGGCTCCCCAGGTAACCAAGACAATCACACACAAATCTGTTGCCGTCCAGGAGCTGTGGGCAGCTGTCTGGGGGCAGCTTCAACATCACTGGGGGGGGGGGGCATGACGATGAGGTCAGCATGAGCAATTTGGCCACGCCCACTTTTCACTGCGGCATGCTATGCCCACCGCATTACTACTCTCCTTGGGGCACCTAAAGGTTTCCCAGTCCGCTAAAGTGTTCGGGTTTGGTTTGAAGAAAAGGTGGCAACCCTACTCTAAGGCTTAATGTACATGGGACACTTTTCCAACCTCTCCTGAATTTTTTTGACAGCTAGAAACTGACGCTTAAAAAAACGGGCATTTGGCCACAGTTTACATGCCGCGTTTTGCTGCATTCGCATTTTTTTTTTAAATGAAAAACGGCTCTAAAAAACACGCTGTTAAACGTGAGTTACCGCATTTACAAGCTGTTACAGGCATTTGGCGTTTCAAATGCCTCTGAACATCCGTCCCGAATGCATTTTTTTGCTTTTCAAAAAATGCTTCTAAAATCAACTGCCTAAAAACACTATAAATGACCCTGTGTAAATTTACTGATAAGATACCATAGAGAGGAGTTCAGGGGCAGCTGAAAAAAAGGCCCAACTGCTCCTAAACGTCCGTTTACCAGCAGCAGTGTACATGAGGCCTAAATGAATATTTCTTTCCTAATGCATAGAATGCTTGATATTATAGTCCAGTGCTCGCTCTTCCACATATTCTTATGAAGTTGAATATAGTGAATACTTGATGAACCAATAGAGAGCCACATTGCCCTCTGATATAATGCAAGTCTTCAAGCCTGTGTTAGTGCTGAGAAGCCAGCTGAATATTCAACTGCTAAGTGATGCCTGTTGTATTATTTTGCAGTTTATAAGTTCTTAGGTGTGGTGGCTGCATTAACATACTTCCTGTTCTAAGGTGATAACATTCACGCTCTGTACTGTACCTGTAGAGGAGAAGCATTACTATCCTAGGTGATTTGAATGCTACTTCAAGGCAACTTCAGCGCGATTTTGGGCAACTTACAACGCAACCTGAAGTAACCTCCATGCCAGGCGACTTTGCCTGTGGCCAATCAGAGAAGGGAGGGAGGGGGTTGCCTGGGTAATTTGGGGGGAGTACCCTGGTAAATTATTTTCTTTTTCCTGTAAAGTCGCTTCTGTATAGATGGGGGATCCGACTTGGAGACGACTTCCATTGAATTCTATGGGCATAAGTCGGATAGAAGTCGCCTTGAAGTAGTACAGGAACCTTTTTTGAAGTCGAAACAACTTCAGTAGTGTACATTAAGATGGCTCCCATTCATTTCAATGGGATTTAAGATGTCAAGTGACTTGGGATGACACAAGTAGGAGCGCAAGTCGCAGGCAGTGTGAACCGGCCCTTACTTCCTAACTGGTAAGAGTATGGTCATCATGACAGTAAGACCCCTTTCACACCAGAATGTTTTTCAGGCGCTTTTGCGCTAAAAATAGCGACTGAAAAGAGCCTGAAAAACTCCCCCCAATATACCCCAGTGTGAAAAGTGCTTTCACACTGGGGCAGTGCGCTTGCGGGACGGTAAAAAAAGTCCTGCAACCCGAATCTTTGTGTATTCACCACTCCTCCACCGCCCCTGCCCATTGAAAACAATGGGGCAGTGCTCCCGAAGCGCTGAATACCACTTTGGAAGCAACGCTAACTGGCACTGTTAACCCCTGTTTAACCCCTTGTGGGGGGAGGTTAAAAGCGCACCGCTGCCGCCCAAATAGCAGCGCCGCTATAACGAGCAGAAAAGCGCAGCAAATTAGCGGTGTTTTACCACTAATGCTCGGGCGGCCCTGGTGTGAAAGGGGTCTTGGAGTAGAAATCTTTTGAACAAAGACTTGGATAGCAGTACAAGCCCAGAGTGGTACTAGTCCCTCCCATTCTATTCAAACCTAAAATGGACAAATGCTTTAAGCAGAAGTTGATTGCAATGTTTATTCTTCGTTCTATAGTCAGATATATAATGCAGGAAGTGATTTTTTAAATATAAGAATATGCAAATGAGCAACGGTTTTGCTTTATAAACATGGAAGACAGAACATTGTACGTATCCATTATACCAGTTTGAGGAGCATAATTTGAGTTTAAAGGCTTTTGTGATGGACTTGCATATTTTTTATTTCATTTTTCTGTATATATCCGGTAAGTAGGTGAATTTGGAAGGACAAAAGTAATGCATATATTTTGGACATGCTTATAATTTATTTATTGTTTCTGTATACATCTGGTAAGTAGGTGAATTTGGAAAGACAAATGTATTGCAAATATTTTGGACATTTTTTTATATATATATATATATATATATATATATATATATATATATATATATGACATACATATATTTAGAACTTAATTTATTTATTTTTTTGTATATATCAGGTAAGTAGGTGAATTTGGAAAAAACATAAGTAATATAGCATTTAAAGCTTAAAAATAAAGTTGCATGTAGTTGTAGACCATTAATACACTGTTCATATAATGTATTTTTTTTTTCAAAGGAATATCAGCATCCATTGTATTGAAGCAGACAAATAACGTGATTGCACAAGTTGGAGAGTCCGTTCAGTTAAGCTGTGAAGTCAGTGGGTATAATATTAATGATCACCACATGTACTGGTGGAGGTTGGAAACTGATGGAAAATTAGTTTGGATCTCAGCATTTAAAACTGGACAAACTACATATATTGCTGATAGTTTTAAGGGCCGAGTCACTCCATCTACAAGTGGATCCAATTCCCTGCTGAAGATTGACAGACTGACTGAGGCAGATAGTGCCAGATATTACTGTACTCCCAACAGAGCACAGTGAGGAGATCCTATCTGAGACCTGTTTAAAATGCCCCATGTACAGCCAATGAATTCAGAAACATATACAATGCCAAAGTATTAATTACCTGCAAAATTTGATAAAATGGTGAAAAGATTCGCAAACATTTGCAATTTAGTGAAATACATGGTTGCATTGGTGCTTGGGATCACAGGGCTTTGTTTGTTTTTAAACAAAACCATGTCATTCAGAATCAAGGAACTTTTTAATGCCTGTTTTAAACAGAGCCACATTGCGAAATTAGGGGCAAGATGTGGCAATTTTTTTGTATTGGTGAAATTGCTGTTTTCACAGTGAAATCACAATGAAATTAAAAGGCAGCATGTGCTTTTTCCTACCGCAGTCTCCTAATTCTGAAATTACACAATGCATCACAACTCCAATGGGGTCTGGTCACAGGTGCGTTCCACTGGAGTGCGAATCGCACCAAAGTAGTGTAGTGCACCACAAGTTTGTGGACCTATAGCTGACTGCTACTAAGTAGTACCGGCTGATACGGGGAGAGGGCCCCGGACACTGAAACTCAGGGAGCTAGTGCATCGGTTTCCCCAGGGCACAGAATCTAAGAGCCAGTGGGTGTTCACCAGAGCCTCTAGTGGTGAGGATGGATTTGGCTGCAACTGGATCCAGGTCGCAGCCTCCAAGGTCCCCTAGCTCACACTCGGCTGGCCCCAGGTGGTAGAGGGGAAGCAGCAGCACAGGAACAGTGAGAATAGTCAGAGGAATAGCAAAGGTCAGGGCAACCAGAAGACAGGAGAAACCAAAGACAAGTCAAAGATCGAGGTAACAGGCAAGAAGGGATAGTCAGACAAGCCAAGGATCAGAACACGGATAAGACTCAGAGCAACCGAAGGAGACAATCACAGACACAAGCCAAACACGGACAAACGTTGATCAGCAATGCAGCCTTGTACTACCAGGCTTACATCCTGTTACCAATTAAGGCCTGGGGCGGAGGCCAGCTGATGAGAGCCTACTAAAGCACACAGGTGAGGGAGGCCCAGCCTCTAACTGGACACATGCACAAGGTAGGCAACAGATAAGACATGTTCTAGCTGGTTAAATGACACAATGCCCTTTTCTGCATATTGTCATGGCCAGGGGCGTCGCCAGGGGGTGGCTATCAGGGCTTCAGCCCCGAATGTCACACCCTCAGCCCAAGCCTCCCCAGGGGAATAGGGTGACAAGTGACCACAGTCTGTCCCAGGTCCCGGACACCTTCATTCCGGGACAATACAGTGTCCCAGAATGGAACTGACACAGTGGGCAAACCCCGGTCATATAGTGGTGCCTCCAGCTCCATCTGAGACTCCTAACCACTGGTTGCTAGAGCCACCTGGCGTCTAGCAACCAGTGATGTCATGGCCAGGACTCCCTATCCATCATTCAAAGTGGAGGAATTAATTTCCTCTACCTCCATGTGGTAGTGCTCTCCACGAGGGCTGGGACAAGGGCAAAGTGTGCGAAGGAGCATGCAGAAGAATCTATCCAAACAAGCCAAGGATGCGTTCATACATTTTCGCAGCCACCTTTCTATGGATGGATCCACGCCCCTTCTACAGAAAGGAAAAACTAGCTATTTCCCTGCCTCGGATTCCTGGGTGGCTGGCTGCATCTAACCTGTCATAATAAGAGTGGCAGCATGGGTGGGCGGAGAAAGCAAGGCAGCACAGTGCAGCCCTGAGAACTTCATCCTGCTCAGCAGACACAGGGAGGGCTGAACATGTCAGAGATCGGATGTCAGGCTGCGTGTTCCATGAGTCCCGACTGCTATGCCTTCCCTGCTCAGTGCTGTGCTGTAAACCTGCTCTGCACCTTGCACTGCAGGTTTACCGAAAGAGAAAGTACAGTTTTGAATAGGTGTGAATTATACTGGGACTTTTCAGCCAGCCATTAAAAAACATTATTTTATTAGGATGTAATGTGGAATACATCTGCACCTGAAAATCCCCCAGTATAATGCACATCTTTCAAAAATGTGAGCATAAAAAACAAAGGATGTGGTGCCATATAGCATGCCAACTCCAGAACAATAAAAAGGTCCACCCTTGCAGTGCTGGTAAGAATAGCCTCTTTCACATAACTGCTTCCTTGCTCCAGCTAGCTGCAGTGCTCTCCTCCTCCCTCCAAACCTTGAGCATCATTGCATACTATACA
Organism: Glandirana rugosa; assembly: GCA_018402905.1. NCBI lineage: Eukaryota > Metazoa > Chordata > Amphibia > Anura > Ranidae > Glandirana > Glandirana rugosa. The sequence continues at coordinate 98,354 of BLSH010241530.1, forward strand.
GGAGCATTAACCCTGTATGGTACAATGAGAAGGCTGGGTGTGATCACAGCCACTCACACCTTCCACAGCAGCTGCAGGGGACAAGTCACTGTGCTGGAGGCAGCCTGCTGAAGCAAAGGATATGGTAAACCTGAGTACACACAGATCAAAAATCCATTTAACAAGGACTGACTGAATTTCGATCTCTGTGTAGCCCTCCTTGTTAGAAGCTATGGGTGGCAAATGATACACTGCATCTTGCATCAGGCGACGGTGTCAAGCGGCAAGCTGCATCTGGCGGCAGGAGACGGTGGCAAGTGACACGCTGCATTTAGTGGCAGGCAACGGTGGCAAGTGACACGCTGCATCTGGCGGCAGGAGACGGTGGCAAGTGACACGCTGCATTTAGTGGCAGGCAACGGTGGCAAGTGACACGCTGCATCTGGTGGCAGACAACAGTGGCAAGTGACGCGCTGCATCTGGCGGCAGGCAACTTCATCCAGACAGGCCCACTTTAATTTCATCATTGCCTACAACCGGTGGCGGGACGCCAGGGCCCAGCAATCCTGGTAGTTCCACCACTGTCTTATTACAGTTGACAGCAGACATCCCAACCTGCAAAAATGAATTTCAGGGAGGTGGCACCCCCCACCCCCCCAATTTAACACAGCTAGATCAAATGAGATGGAATCAGTATACAGAGGTTTACTTCTTCTGGGAGATATTAAAAGGAACACTCTAACCACCATGACCCCTTCATTGATTTGAAGTGGTCATGGTGGTATGAGTCAGTATGTGCAGTCTTTCTGCTTGAAACAGGTGGGGGGGTGAGAGAGAGGGAGGGGCTGAGAGAGGGGGCGACTGACATAGAG
>BLSH010241530.1:172868-194750 GCA_018402905.1 Glandirana rugosa
GAATCACGTATGATCCAGGTCGTATGTATCCATGTATTTACCATGTATACTTGGTTTTGGTTGTCTTTTATTGTATGTAACCGTTCACTTTTTACACTTCACTTTGTTATGTGGCACGTCCTGTGACTTTTTTGTGAATTCTGGTGAGTGTGACGGTGGTTCACCACCCCCTCTGGGTTGCGAAAAACTTGTTCTAGAAGTAGTCCCCATCCACCAGTGTAATTTTAGGAGTAAAGAATGTTCCGTAATTAACCGTCCCACTCCCATTTAGGTGTACTCATAACCATTTAACAAATTTTGGGACGGAGTCAGGTCTTCCTCGTTATCCTATTCCTTTTGTAAGACAACTTTTATGTCCACTAGACTCACACTACAGGTATTGTTTCACTTCACATTTTTCACTTGCCAATGTATGTTATTTTCTGTTGGTTTTGGTTCATATGTACCATTTATGTACCTATGTATGCTGGACCTAGTATGCACTAAGGCCCTTTCTCTATTTTAAATGTACAAATAAATTTCTACTATTTTATCAAAGTTTTCTTGCTGTTCAATGAGTTGGTTTCCCTATAAAGTCCCACAGGGGGTTTATCCTTGCAATTAAACAAATTACTGCTCATGATCTGATATTCGCAGTGATACCTCACATGTGTGGGACGATCGCTGTTTGCACACGCGTGGACCAAAGCGCGAGTTCGCCATTGTGTGCAAGCACGGGAGGACAGGGGCACTTTAATTTTTTCTTTTACACTGTTGCTTTCATTTTTTTTGATCACTTTTATTGCTGTCACAATGAATGTAAACATCCTTGTGACAGCAATAGGCATGTGACAGGTTCTCTTTGTGGAGAGATCTGGGGTCTATAAGACCCCAAATCCCTCCTCTGCACTAAGATTGGTGTTTCTGAATGCTTTCGATTTTCAAAAAATGGTTTACTGAGTAAACCGTAAACAATGTCATGTCATTGCTTCCGCGTTATTATTACGAACAGCCGATCAAAGCTGATTCCAGTTTTATTCAGCTATCCAGCCAGCCGACTGGTTGTTCAGTTCTACTGGTGGGACGGGAGAGCCCGAGAGAGCCGCGGAAGGCGGCAGGAGGGGGGAGTCCCCTCCCGTTGTTTGTAATAGCAATTGAGCAGCTGGGGAGCGGCTACGATTGGTATTACAAGAGAGATGATTGATGGTTCTAAAAAACGGGTGATGCCTATGGCTGCATGCATCATCCCAGTATAACCACAGAAAATCCAGCGAAGTACAATTAGGTCGCTGGATGGGAAGTGGTTAATATTAAAGTTGATGGATTAAGTAATAGAAGAACATTTGTAATTGATTCAGCCTAACTCAATATAACAATTGTTAAAAAATAAATATCATCCACACAGGGAGGACATTGTTTTGAGTGAATCCTGTGACTCATTATCTTGAATTATGAAAAGGAGCAGTTAAGATCAACCACGAGCCAAAGTTGCAGAGCAGGAAGCAAAATATGTAACATGAAAATATGCACAATAAATATATAATTACAAATTTAAGTTTTTAGAGATTGGCCAGTAGTTTGCGCTAGCGGTCCTTGGTCTTGTTGATGCAAATCTGTTCTACAGATGGTCAATTTCTAACCAGCTTTCATTATGAATTAAGAGACCAGCATAAGAACGTATTTAATAAAGGATAACAGGCCTAACTAGTGTATACCTACTTTTTATTTTATCTAAGGGGATAGTGGGTGCATTAAAGGAGAGTGATATATCACAAGGTGGTTTAGGTGCCACTGTTCTTGCACTTGTTTTGCTTTCAAATGATGCAGAGGCATTCTGCAAACAAAAAGTAGCTTAAAAAAAACAGAATAAATACATGCCTTTAAGAGCTGCAAACGTAAAAAGCCCATACAAAAAAAAAAAATGACGAATAAAATGCAAGGGCACAGGGTAAACAATTGTTCAGATTTGAAGCTGAGCTTCAGTGCATAGAAAAGCATTAAATGTAATTTTGAAGCTTCAATAAAGTTGAAGGAAAATAAGGTATATAGAATGACGTGATCATACGATTATCTGATGCCTATGGGCAACTTTCTAAATAAGTTGTAACTTTATTACAACATTGTATGTATGTGGTTACTATATATGCAACAGGTATGCAATGTAATTGACGTTTCAAAATCACAGTTGTTGAAAAAAATGGAATTAGAGATCAATATATTTTTTATATAATTCTAGAGTTTCTCTGTACTTGTCTTCCTGATGAAGAGGGCTGTTAGCCCTGCGAAGCGCGTTGAAGTTTCAGCAAGCAACTCATCACCCTAAGAGGTCATGCATGATGAGTAAAGCATGATGTGATATGAAAATAAATAAAGCTGTATAATACATGTATTCTATAAATTTTAATACAATAAAATTTACTTGTTTTAGAATTTGTGTGGTACCATTAAAGTCATCATTTTCTTTAGTTGCGTCTTTTTCTAAACTTACTAAATAAGTTTCCCCTAAGTGTTATCTAGGTATCTCCTTTTGCTCTGTAGTGTAGATTATACTTGAGCAACATTATGCCGGAAGTGAGATTTGAAAACATTTTGGTACATAACAATATGCAAATGACCCGTTGATTTAGTTAAAAAACATAGAAGGTTGTACGCATCTATTCAGACATTTCCAGATCAAGACTAAAAATCTAAGGGGTTGAAAGTCTATTGTGATGGACACATATATATTTTATGCACTCTTTCTGTATATTTCTGGTAAGTTGGTGAATAGGCAAAGATATAAACAGTTAATATAGTATTACAATATGTATTCATTCTTACAAACTGTTTCTTTTTCCCAAAGGAACATCGGCATCCATTGTATTGACTCAGAAAAATGCAGAAATTGTACAAGTTGGAAAGTCCATTGAGCTGAGTTGTGTAGTCAGTGGTTATAATATAAACAATCACCACATGCACTGGATCAGACAAGCCACTGAAGGAAACCTGGTTTGGATCGCGGCATTTAGAACCGGGTTTGATACTTATATTGCTGATAGTTTGAAGGGCCAAGTCACTCCATCCACAAGTGGATCCACTGCCCTGCTGAAGATTGACAGACTGACTGAGTCAGACACTGCAAAGTATTATTGTGCAAGACAATACACACAGGGAGGAAGTTCTAGCTCAGCTCTGGTTAAAAACTACAAAGTACAATTTTCAGCCAGTATTTTTAGGAATATGTCAAGTTGGCATATAGGCCACATACTGTATATTATATAAATATTATCAACATACTATAGTGCTGCCAATCTGTTAGATCATGTCTCAATTTATTGGAGAAAAAGTAATTAAAAAAAATATTATTGCCAACAATAAATTTGGCTACAGATGGGCATAAGGATTCACTTCATAATGTTGCTCTAAAAATGACATATAGGTTTTCTATTTGCATAGGCAAATCTAGCAGAAGGAGTTTATTCTAAAAATTCTCTTGTAAAACCGATTGCAACAACAAAAATCTATGCCTTCCGTGTTATATATTTTCATTGTTTGTGATTTATGCATTAAAGAGTTATTTGAAAAAAACATTTTCTCTTGTCCTGATTGCATAATTAGGCTAATGTCGCACTAGTTCATTCTCTGAAAATTGATGTGAGTTGAAATGCTGTTTGGCTGAACAGTTTCTATCAAAAGTTATGTTATTTTTTTAAAATTCTTTATTTTTGCCAAGTGGCAATAGGACTAATACACCAAAATCTCAAGACAAGGGTTTGATTCACAGTTGTGACATAGCCCCATTGACTTGAATGGGCTAGTTTGACATGTCAAGTTTAATTTGCCGTGCACACAATGTACACATCACAGCCACGGCATGTGAACAGCCCCCTCTGGTTGTATGGTAAACTTTAGGTGAGTGGTTGGGTGGTGGGGTGGCAAAACCGTAGCTCAACCAGCTGTTTTTGTCACCTCCCAGGTGTCAAGAAAGAGGCCAAAAACAGTGGTGATACAAAACAGTTTTCAAAGAAAGGCAACATGTGATATACTATATAAAACTATATGCACACTTTGTTTTAACCCAGACATGTTGGGGCCTCGAGCTAGTACAACCAGCAAGCTGCTTTAAGAAGATGTTATCATTGGTTGTGCAATGGTTATTCATGTCAAGATGCAGAAATTGGCAAAACACACATTTGGAATGCATATACAGGAGCTGTTTACTTCCCAAAGGATTTGTATTTCTCTCCATACACTACATAGCTCTGCCAGACAGCAAAGACAGCCTAGCAACCTCATTTTTTGCTGCAATTAACCACTTGAAGATCAGGCCTTTTTCTGACACTTCTCACATACAAATACAAATCTGCATTTTTTGCTAGAAAAAAAAACCCCTGCTAAACAAACAAAAAAATGAAAAAAAAAAACAAAATGTTTTTCATATTTTGTTATTTTGCAAACAGGTAATTTTTCTCCTTCACTGATGGGCACTGATGAGGTGGCACTAATAGGCACTGATAGACTGCACTGATGGGCACTGATGAGGCGGCACTGGTGGGCAATGATCAGGAGGCTACACTGATGGGTGCCACTGATAGGTGGCACTGATAAGTGGCACTAATGGTCACTGATAGGCGGCACATATAGGTGACACTGATAGGTGGCACTGATAGGCAACACTGATGGGCACTGTTAGGCACCAATAGGCAGCACTAATAGGCAGCACTGATAAATGACACAGATGATGAGGCACTGATGGGCACTGGTAGGTGGCACTGGTGGGCACTGATTAATAGTACTGGTGGGCACTGATAGATGGTGCTGGTGGGCACTAATTAGCAGCACTGGTGGGGACTAAGGGGACTGATGTCCCTCTAACAGAAGCCAATTAACGGCTTTCTTCTTTTCTTCATGCTGACAGCGTGAGGGGAAAAAAAGCCGATAACCGTCTTCTGTTTACTTCCGTGATCAGCTGTCATTGGCTGACAGCTGATCACGTGGTAAAGGGCGGTGAGTGGCCTTTTACCCCAAACTGTGATCAGCTGAGGCCCAAGCCCCCTGCGGCACGTGGGCATTTTGAGCCCACGCTGTAGCCTTCTTTCGGCTATAGCATGGGCGCCAATGGTTAACTGTGAGAAGAAACAGAAAACCACAGCCATTGTGCAGAGCTGCAGAGAAAGAAGCAATGTATATAACAGGAAAATGCGTACATTAAATTTATAAATACAAATTAAAGAAGAAATTAAGTTTTTCTGGCGATTGGCCAGTAGTTTGCTGTGGCTGACTTTATGTTTGCTGATGAAAAAATGTCCTGTTGATGACCAATTTCTATAAAGCTTTTACTAAGAATTAAAGTGGTTGTCAACCCGTGACAACCACTTTAACCTACAGGTAAGCCTATAGTAAGGCTTACCAGGTACCCTGCATATCTCCTAAACCTGCACGGTTTAGGACATATACAGTGTACTGTCAGTGCTGATGTCATTCAACACATGCGCAGTGAAGAAACGGCCAGCTGTGCCGTTTCTTCACTTCATTCCTGCTGTAACTGGTGGCTCCCGCGCGCAGCTCCATGTGTTAGTGTGACCATCCTGCCACAGCTCCAGGTGTCATGTGCTGAACCTGCCATAATGTCACAGTCGAAATCTTGCCAGAGGGGACCCTGAGGGTATCTCCATGTGCCTATCTGCAGACATCGCTGTATCTTCCTGTTACCAGGTTGCTAGTTGGGCACTCTCACAGAGCGTGTCGCTGGATTGGTGAGCCCATCTTGTGCAAATTACCCCTATTTTTGCATAGTCTGTTAATATACCATACAGTCTCTAGGTTAATTGATGGTTGCAACCTCATCCCATCATATGTTACTATACAAAGAAATTGCCCCACAGAAAGGGACTTTAAATAGGTTGAGCAACCACTGTTTTGTATAAAAACAAAAGTTTATTACAACAAAAAGGTTAATAAATCAAGACAACAAAAACAAATGCAAAATTGTCAGAGTAGTCACATAAAAACATTAGCATTAAAAATGTTCACATTAGTATTGCACCAGTGTTGCCTTAGAAAGGTGTTGATTGAGGGGGCACAGTTGATGGGCCGCAAAGAGTGCGGTTTACCCTCCGCGATGGAATGCAGTTACCCGACATATATGTTTCGAAGACTTCACGCCCTTCATCAGGGGTAACTGTGCAGCAGATTGTGGCAACCGAATATATGTTGTAGTAGGACACTAATGGTCTTCACTGGTTGATAATGATCACAGAGATACACCACATCTGTGGGGGGAGATGGGTAATGCTACAGATGGACAGACGGATCTTTGTCAGTGGGGCACATATAAGTGCATTCAAAAATATCGGTGAAGAACCTCCAATAGATCATTTACAGATCCATATCAAAAAAATATATGTAGATGTCCAGAAGGGAAGGGAGAGAAATGAGGTCAAAACAGGAGAGACGAATCAATCATGTCCTTTTTTGGTGGAGCCGAGCCACCACGTGTGTCCGTCCGCCACTCAGATTGTTCTCAGGAGAACAATCTGAGTGGCGGACGGACACACGAGGTGGCTGACAATAGAGGGTCGGCAGAGATAGAGAGATGCATATACTTGGGACCGCGGGTAGATCCCCTTGGCCCCACCAAAAAAGGACATGATTGACAATACCAAGGCTAGCTTGCCTTGGTATTGTTCCTCGTGCCTCTGTATCCTGAGACCTGTATCCCAAAACCTGCATCCGGAAACCTGCATCGTCCTGCTCCCCAGTTCCCTCTGACTGATCTCCCGTGGATGACCCTGGCCTTGCTTGAAGTTTATGGTTTGGACTTTCCTTACTGCTCTAGTTATATGCTTTTGGTTGGCTTCACTATTTCTATTTTGGTTGTGCGTTTTAGTTCACTGTCACACCTTATAACAAAATCCTCTTATTTTAGTTACGCTTTTGTTTGGTATTTTCTGTGCAGTCCACATATTTCTGGTCACACCAGTTTTCTGACAGCTTGCTAGATGTGTCGGAGGGGCTGAGACTGTTCTTGGGGTCAAGAGGCAGAGTATAGAACCAAAGATACTCAAGTGGCTCCATCGGGGGTGGTGCTACACGTGGGGGTGCTGTCCTGGATAAGTTTACTCTGCAATGGACTCGTCAAGACAGCACCCCTACAGCACCAGGATGGATTCCGCTGCCACGATCCAATGGTGTGGAGAAGAAAACGAGCAAGTGGAGCTGTGTGTAGTGATTAATGTCCCTGGCAATGAATGGACTGAGGACCAGGTCCGACAAGCACTGGTTGCAGCAGGCCTGGGCTAGAGAATATATATTTTGGATGTGAAGACAGAGCGTAACTCCAATTGTACCTATGTCCTGACAGAGTGGAAGAAGGAAGTTCCTGATGTCCTGCGGTATGACAGCTTCCAACTAACCACAAATGTCAATGCTTTGCTAATTCATCCGGATGAGTCAAGCTCTATTCCAGAGAGCTCAGGATGCACTACGCCAGACCCAGAGGTCACCACCTCAAAGGTCTCTTGCCCCCTAGTTTGGGAAGCTAGTTGAAGGGCTCCTTAAGAATCCAGTAGTGCCAACCAATTATAGGGCCATTTCGACACTATCAAATGCTTTTGCTGCGTCTAAGATAATATGGCCCTACCCCCAGAATTATCCACAGGTATCTATAAGTTTAAAAATAAACGTCTTATATTATCTGCTGTAGAGTGGGCGGGAATAAAGCCCGACGGTGGATCAATCTGCTAATGATTTTAGATAATCTATTGGCTAATACATGGGAAAGTAGCTTGACATCCGTGTTCAAGAGGGATATAGGACAATATGAGTCTGGGCTAAGTTTATTCTTCGCTGACTTAGGGAGCACTACTATTATGGCCTCCTGCATGGAATCGGGAAGTTCACCTGTATCAGCTGCCTCGCAAAGGGCACGGAGCAGCGGGGGAGAAGGGTATTCACATATTTAAGGCTATCAGAACCTGGTGATTTGTGTCTAGGGACTGCGGCCAGGGCCTCACTCAGCTCCTCCAGTGTGATGGGAGAGTCCAGAGCTGCCCGCTCCCCCTCAGATAACTGGGGGATGGTGCAGTCCCGTAACAGGTCTGTCAGAGCATCAGGTGATGCGTCTTTCCTGGAGGTATACAGTTCAGTGTAAATTTGCTGAAATATACCTAAAATATCCTCCCTGATTGTATACATTACCCCGTTTGGAGATGTAATGGCAGTAATATTGCTGTCTTCCTGTTGGGCTTCTGAAACCATAGCTAGTAGATGCCCTGTATTCTCCCCTTCTTCAAAGTAGTTCTGTTGGAGGAAATATCTTCTTTTTTCAGCTGCTGACATTACCACAGTATTATAAAGAGACTGAGCCTCCACCCAACTAGCATGAGTGACAGGTTCAACCCTCCAGGGCTTTCAGCAATGTGAAAGAGTTGGGATTTCTAGCCTCTCTCAACTTTATGAGAGAGGTGTACTTAAACCTTTTGATCAGTTGGTAAGGGAATTTACTTTGAATCCTAGATGGCTTTATCAATTTTGCAGTTGCGTCATGCCTTACATGCTAGATTTTCTTCCTCTTCTCTGTTGTTTCCCCCAGTCCCAATCTTGGAAAGAGTGATTCAGCCAACTGCTACTAAGGGCCTAATCTCTGCCACATATAAGTCTTTATTAGAATGTACTTTTAATAAATGTCATTGTCCATCTAGAGAGAAGTGGGAGTGTGATATTGACCCTATCTCTGACCATGTCTGGGATAAGATTCTTCTGGGTCTTCCCCTTGTATCTCTTTCACCCTCATTTAGATTAACACAACTTTATATATTGCATAGGGCGTATTTTGTTCAATATTGGCCTAACAACTGACTCGGCCTGCTCTAGATGTGGCAATCCGGGGTCATTAATGCATTTATTATGGTGTTGCCCGAAACTCCAGAGGTATTGGGCGGAGGTTGTGGGTACATGTAATGGGATTTTATATCTCAATCTCCCAGTGGATCCCTAAACATGCCTAATGGGCTATCTTGATAGCTCAGTGCTTAAACCTCCAAGGTGGTTCACTATTGCAAGGACGCTTTTTGTGGCCCGGAGACAAATTGCTGTTAAGTGGACTTCCCCTCACCCTCCGATTATATCTGATTGGATATTCGATCTGAATAGATGCATTTCTTATGAGAGACATATTTTCTTTATGAGAAATTCATCTAAGAGGTTTGAGGATATCTGGAAGCCGTGGTTTGACCATATGGATACGGAACTAAGCTAGGAGTTATGCTTGCTGGAATATAGATGTATGGGAAAAACAGTTTTTCATGTATAGGATAAGAGGACTGTGGATTGATATGACAGCGTGTTTTTTGTTTTTTTGTGTATATGTTGTTGTGGTATAAAACATTTAAAAATAAAATTTGATTAAAAAAAAAAGAAAAGAAAATGCAGCATGCTAAGCTGAGGGCCGACACCTCCTTTCAAAATTACCCATTCAAGTCAATAGGGCTGCACTGGAATGGTGAGCCAATTACTTGGCTCAGTGTAGCATTGCATTAGACCCATTTAAAATCGAAAAAAAAACATGTGTCTTCTGTCATTCAGGAGACAGCAAGATCGCCTCCTGAACATCTAACAGCGTACTTTGAAAAAAAAGTGCCTAAACAAGGACCTTCATGGCAAGATCACAGGGAATTATTTTAAAATTACCTTAACCAAATTAGTCCCTGAGACTTTCTCTCACCATTACCCTTTTAATGCCTGCTATGCATGGATTGAAATGAGGTCATTACAGCAGCGGTCAGCTGAATTTCGATCCATAAACAAACAAAAACTCCTTCCTGCGCTCGAAGGGGAGGCCTCTTCCACCCAATAATTTGAACTCTTATTATGTTTAGGACTCTGGGTAATGCGCCGCCTTGCTGCCACTGATGAACTAGGGGTAGTCCAGAGACACTATAGCAAAGATAAAGAAACAATGGCCACTGGCCTAGTGCATTGTCCTCAGATAAAATTATTTTATTAAAAAGTTAAAATCATACTCACAAGCGAGCCGTAAAAACAAGCATGTCAAACATTTGAGGCTCTGATGAAGAAGTTGATACCTTGAAACGCGTTTGCCATCCATCCTTGTGTGAGATACCAACCGTGTAGTGAATACGGTTGTGGATTGGAAGGACTTCACAAATGTTTGATATGCTTGTTTTTACGACTCTCTTGTGAGTATGATTTTAACTTTTTAATAAAATAATTTTATCTGAGGATAATGCGCTAGGCCGATGCGCCATTGTTTCTTTATCTTTGCTACAGAATTTTGATCCATATTTGGGCAGGCTGATTGTACAGAAGTACATTTTCCTCACTCTATCAGCATCACCATCTATAGATGACAGCACTGATCAGTGTATTCTGAAGGTGGGGTAGTCTTTCCGCTGTCAGAATACAATACCTCAGCAGGGAGGATTCCCCCATCTGAGTTGAGTGTATGGATGGGGGAATCGAGTCATTTATTTCATTCAACCTGCTGGTTGAACAAAAAAATGACTCATCTATGGGCTGCTTGTAGGCAGACTGGAATGTGTAGTTAGTTGCTGTAGCAGCCAGCCCAGGTGTGGGAAAGGGTTTATTATGTTTGGCTCAATTCCCAGGCTTTTTGTTTTGGTGGGCCCACCTGTGATATAAATAGGGCGACAGCCAAGATCAGTGGGTGCAAGGTAATTGGCAGCTGGATTACAGAATGGAGACACACCTGTGATTGTTAGGGCAGCGCTGAAGATACTGGGAGTCATGGACATCATCCAAGCCATGGAGGTATGCCTGGGCCACTACATGTTAGGTAAGATCAGGGACAGGACGCTATTCACTTTGTATTGCCATGCTGTATTACAACAGTAAAGTTACGTTAACTGTTCTAAGCCTGGTCTGAAGTTATTCAAGGGGGTGCAAGCTGGTTCTGGCATATTCTAAAGAACCTAGGCCTGTAAAACACATGTGGAGTATGAAGTAACAAAAGGTTAATTTGACAAGACAACAAGAGGAGTGTAGTTGCTATAGGTAACCAAGTGAAGGAACAAGCTACAAGTAACCATTCATTAAGTGTGGAACCTGGTGGGGTGGCAGGTCCTCCGGTAGCAAGGGGAGTCGGTGTTCTGGCTCTCTCCCTAGCATCTCCTATAGCAACCAGGAGCAGACTAGCTTTACGGAAATCTATGTTCTGGTCACGTGGTACCGAAAGGAAAAAGTTAAGTGAGAGCACACATGAAGTCCATGCTATGTGCACGGCAGGACCCCAGTCTGTCACTGGGAGTGAGGTAACTGAGGTAGGCTGTACTGGTGGAGTGGGTGCAGACTCAGCACATCCCTTCTAATGCAAACATACAAGTTGCAGTGTGTAGTGACATTGGACAAGTCGCCTTTCGGAGGAACTCTTCACTTTATTACTGCACACAGAGAAAGCTTACCTCTAAACTGGGGAACTGCCTTAATGTTAGATTTTTCACATGGCCGCGCTCCCCGTCTGATCCCAGTCATTGATCAGCACGCACCAAGCAAGAGGTACCCTACGTGCACAGGTGCATATGACTCCGCCCACACATTTGGCATAGTCAGAAAAGGGCTACTAACATGTTTTTTTTTTTACCAATAGGGTTCCTTGTCACACTCCCCTATATTTTGGTGCATTGCAGTGCATTGTCCATTGTCCATTGGCTGCTAATACACAGTGCATTGGGGTGCCATTTATTGGTGCATGCATTGCTGCATATTCAAAACAAAGATCTAAATGGGTCCATGGTTTAACTTAGTAACAGATTTAGAGAAATAGATTTTTATTTTTTAGGGTTTCATTAGGGAGAAAAATTGAAAAAGGAGAGCAAATGCAATTTTTTGTAATTGTATCCAATACTTATTTCACAAAGAGAGAGAATATTGTTAACAGGACTTTGAAGGCACCAAAACTTCACATTTGAACATCGATGATGTAAGGACACGTTCACACTTTTAAGGACACCTGTGTTTTTCTGCACTTCAAAAATTCACAGGTCTCTGCAATGGTACACACAAAACAATTATTCACCCTGGGTGCTGACCAGTGTGGTTGGGAAATATGCATACTGTATGCATTTTCTGCAACAGGCTGAAGCTCACCTGGATGCTCTGTGTACTGTACATTTCTACACACCATAGCTGAGCTGAAATGATTGAAATGTAATTTTGATGTTTCAATAATGTTGACAAGGAAAAAAGATTTACAGTATGACGTGCTTACACTTACCTTGCACGGCCACTTCCCGAACCTCATGCTGACCAGTGCCTGCACAAAAAAAACAGGAGATCCAGGTTTTATCATGAGGGCCAGCACAAACATGAGATTTGTACCCTTGCTGGAGAAAAATTTTACTGACTGGACCGTTATGAGTTTTAATTCAATACCCCAATCTACCATCAATGAAAGTTCTTTTAAGATTTGTCTGCTGGGGTGCAGTATCCAGAGTTATGATGTTAGGTTCAAATTATCTGATGCCTATGGGCAACTTACTGAATAAGTTTTCCCTAAATGTTATCTAGTTATGTTCTTTTGTTCTGTAGATAATACTTGAGCAACATAATGCCGGAAGAGAGATTTGAAATCATGTCTCAGTACATACCATTATGCAAATGATTCGTTGTTTTAGTTTAAAAGCACAGAAGGTTGTACAAATTTATTCTGACATTTCCAGACAAAGGTTAAAAATTGAAGGGATTGAACGTCTATTGTGATGGACTTACATATATTTTATGCAATCTTTCTGTATATTTCTGGTAAGTTGGTCAATAGGAAAAAAATAAAAACAGTTAATATATTATTACAATGGGTATTTATTCTACCATACTATTTTTTCCAAAGGAACATCGGCATCCATCGTCTTGACTCAAAAAAATGCAGAAATTGTACAAGTTGGAAAGTCCGTTGAGTTGAGTTGTGCAGTCAGTGGTTATAATGTAAATGATCAACACATGCACTGGTTGAGACAAGCCAATGGAGGAAACTTGGTTTGGATCACAGCATTTAGAACCGGATATGATACTGTTATTACTGATAGTTTCAAGGGCCGAGTCACTCCATCCACAAGTGGATCCACTGCCCTGCTGAAGATTGACAGACTGACTGAGTCAGACACTGCAAAGTATTATTGTGCAAGAGAACACAGTGAGGAAGTTCTAGTACAACTCCAGTTAACAACTACAGAGGATAAGGTTCAGCCAGTATTTTCATGAATATGTCAATTTGACATCTAAGCCACATATATTATATAAATATTATCTTGGCATGATATAATGCTGCCAATCTGTTAGATCATGTCTGAATTTCTTAGACAAAAAATAATTACTAAAAAACAAAACAATAATATAATTGCAAATACTAAATTTGGCTACTTCATAGACAGGCATTAGGCTCGGCTCACACTGCTGCGGTGCCAATTTACCACAAATTTAATATGATTGCAGTACAAATTTGTCAGTGTGGGGGTTTTTGTGACAAGTGCAATTTCTACATGTGTTCTTGTATTCTATATAGTTGAATTTGCAATGCACAGCATTGCACATGGATCAAACTCGCGCTGGACCCTTTATTTTGACAGATTAGATTTGCAATGCATCTATGTGAATGGCCCTGATAGAACACTATGTTTTTGGAGATGACTTGCGAATTTAATCTATCGCAACAGCTTAAATTAATAGTAGTGTTCACAGCAGTGTGAACCCAGCCTAAAGGTTCACTTAAAGAGGAGTTCCAGTCTGTAGAAAAAAACATTACAAGTCAGCAGCTACGAAAACTGTAGCTGCTGACTTTTAATATGGGGACACTTACCTGTCCAGGGATCCCGCAATGTCAGCACCCCTAGCCGATTCGTCAATCAGTATCTGTATTAAGGGAAACATCAAGTGAAGCCTTGTTGCTTTACAGCCTGCTTCCTACTGTGCATGTGCAAATCGTGATGTGCTTTTTTAATGGTCCCGCCATCTTCTGGGACCTCTGTGTGTCCCAGAAGGCAGTGGGGGTAAAGAGGAGGCGCCGATCGGCAATCTTACCCAGAAGTGGAAGCGGGTACCTGCATACAACTGTATATGTTGGCTCTTTATACTGCTATCTGGTGACTCTGTATACTGCTATCTGGGGCTCTGTATAGTGCTATATGGTGACTCTGTATACTGCGATATGGTGACTCTGTATACTGCTATCTTGGGCTCTGTATACTGCGATATGGTGACTCTGTATACTGCTATCTGGGGCTCTGTATACTGCTATAAGGTGACTCTTTATACTGCTATATGGTGACCCTGTATACTGCTATCTGGGGCTCTGTATACCCCTATCTGGTGATGCTGGGCTGTATACTCCTGACACAAGGGGTGGAAATTATAAGGGGTGGAGCTTATGAGAAGTGGGATGGGTCCAAAAGGAAGGGCGGGGTCTGGCGCCCCCCCATCCTAAAATTTCACCAGCCGTCACTGTGACTAATTAAATATTATTGAAAATACTATACAGCCCTTTCATGATGGGAAGATCTTTTATAGATTCCACTCTTTATGCAAATGTCATCGCTCCTCCTGGTCTCAGGTCTGTGGGGTGAAAAGCTGAACAGAGAGGTCGTGGTGTCTCAGTATAAAGCTGAAGTCTGTCCAGAACCCAGAGCAATTGGAGAGAAAATAATTCAATATGTTTCTTTTTTATTATATCGCCTGTTTCACGCGAGAGATCAGGTTTTGACAATGCACAATCTCTCATGTGAAACGCATCAACCAGAGGTCCCCTGCCTGTCTGTGTTGGACGTTTTTATGAATTATGCTTTGATCCAATAAAGACGTTTTGCATCAATGTGAGTGATCAGCCATTCTATCCTTTCTGATTGGGGTCTCTCTGCTGGCGGTGGCAGGGCGTGCGCCTCTCCACCTGCAGTATGCTGAAGGTTTCCTGGATCTGGGTTACTCACCTGTGAGCAGCACTTACTCTGCTGTAAGATGTATAAATGTTTGTGATATTTTTTATGTGCAAGTATTGTAACATCTATTTAGCAAGGTTGCTGGCAGGATCCCTGCAGCTCACCACTTGAAGGACGTAGTACACCAATGTTGGATGCTACCCATATCCCACGCCAAGCGCCTTCCTTACCCATTTCCTCTGAACAACAAAGGGTGTATTACACCTTAAAGGGGCAGATGGTAATTAATAGTGTCATTTAATTTGTTTATCCTAACTATAGCGTATAGGGGCAGCGCCGTCCACACTTTGGATATTTGAAAACAAAGCTCATGGAAGAAATACATTTTACTGTACCTGAAAGTTCCATATCATAGTTACATAGTTAGTCAGGTTGAAAAAAGACACAAGTCCATCTAGTTCGACCAAAAAAAAAAAAAATAGAAAAATGATATATAACCATACAATCCCATACACAATCCTTCACCTACAGTTGATCCAGAAAAAGGCGGAAAAAAACCCAGCAAAGCGTGATCCAATTTGCTATAGCAGGGGAAAAAATTCCTTTCTGATCCCCCGAGAGGCAATCGGATTCACCCTGGATCAACTTACCTAGAAATGTTAGTAACCGCTATATTATTTACATTAAGGAAAGAATCCAGGCCTTTTTAAAAGCAATCTACTGTTAAGCAATTTACCATTAAATAAACATTGATGATGTTTAGGCCTAGTTGAGGCAGGGTTTTCTGAGTAAAAATTAAACCAAAAAAATTGCGCTTGTGTTACACCATATTAAAAAAGCTGCAAACACACGAGTTAGAGATTTTTCAGCAAACAATATATATAAATGCAACGTGTTGTGCTTTCAACCCTATTCAATGAAAATTCATAATAATAATAATACCCCGGAAGAAATCCTATAGTGACAAAACCCGTAGGGCGGAGCAGCTTGGTCACGTCATCGTGCCACCCAGAAGTGGAGGCGGAGGACATTGTCCTTGCGCTGGATTGTGTTTTCTCTTGAGACATGCACATTCATTTTTTACTAAATGTCAATAGCATTCGTTTTTAATAAAGGAACCATCATAAGGTTTTACACTATCGAGTGTTTTTTATCCATTTGCATTGCATCTTTGGAGTCGGTGATTCCTTTCCTGAGATGTATGGCGAGGTACTGTTTGTGTGACTGGTCATTATCGGCTGGAACTTTTACAAAGGGAGAAAGTCCCCAAATGCCTGTTTGACCCTCCTGTCCTCAGGGGGTCTAGGTGCTCTGGTAAGAGTACATCTTATCTGGGTGTTAGTGTGTGCCCTTATGGTGGAGGGAAAGAATTTCACCCATCTTTGCTTGGCTTCCTGGATCACCTTTTTTTCCAGCATTAATTACAAGGGACTGGTTTTAGCTTTGGACATTTTGCATTATGAATTGAACTTTTATTATCAGTATTATTATTATGAGTTTTCACTGAATATAGTTTTCTGTGTGACAGCTCCTATCATGCCCTGCAGCCTAAATCTGGAGGAATGCCTGTAAATCTTCAAAACATGAACATTTGTCATGTGGGGCAGCTAGCAGGGGAGAAGTTACTGTCATTCAATCAACAACCAGAGCATGTGCACTGATAGTGGCAATGCAGAGGACAGAAGTTTGACTGCAAAAGCAATGCCACACAGAATAGGAAAGTCCAGGGAAAAGGCAAAATCAACCATGCATTTACTAGCAAGGAATACTGTAAGGCAGCCTTTCTCAACCTTTGCAACACTGAGGAACCCTTGAAATAATTCTCTGGTCTCGGGGAACCCCTGCTAAAAATTAAAAATCTACAACTCATGATACATTAGTGTGATGGTCAATGGGAAGAATGCTCCCTACACTTGTGGTCATTGGGAAAAATTACCCCTTACAGATAGCTAAAAAGATCAATGGTATCATTGGGAATTTATCTGAGAGGTAGAAACTGACCATTGCTCAAGGAACCCCTAGCAACCTCTAGAGGAACCCTAGGGTTTCATGGAACCCTGGTGGAGAAACCCTGCTGTAATGGCTCATGCACATGAGTATAAACAACTACACCTATCAATTCTGGATCTTTCTGACAGACTGACAACAAGATCTAGCATAAAACCTTATCCATATGCATGTAAATGTTTATGTTGTTTATGTGCCTACAAGCACTCAGGGCAAATGTAAGCATGCGGTTTGTCTCAACCCTCGGCTGGACAGCTTGGCCTGTTGAAAAAAGTTGAAAACTAAAAGACTTGCTGGCCGGATCACCAGGTGAAAATAGAGGGAAAAAAGTGTAATAAAAGAAAACAAATGCAACCATCACATCTAATGACTGGTAAACTGCAATACGGTACATTTTTGTTTTCGCGTTTAGATATGCATTAAGCACATGGGTAGAGAATAGAAACAATGCCAAAAATAAAAAAATCAGGGTTTACTCATACTTTAACATTTGATTAATAATATACTTGGCAGACTGCCTTGTGATCACTGAAGTTGTCTTCTTGCAGATCTCGGATCTTTATATTCCTGATCAGCACATGCAAATTCAGAGCGCTCTTCCTGAGTGAATCTGTCGGGTAGAAAAGAGAAGGACGCTCCCATAGTGTGCTGTGTTACCTTGGACTGGAAGAACAAGAAACATGCTTCTCCTGGGTATCTTCTTGTATCTGTTTTCTCTTCTGGGTAAGAAGAAGATTAAGAATACAATCTTTATTATTTTATAAAAATGACTTGTATATAATAATATCTAATATTTGATTGCAGGTGTTATGGCAGACATACAACTTGTGCAACCCAGTTCAGAGGTGAAGAGTCCTGGATCAAGTGTAAAAATATCATGTAAAGCATCGGGGTACACATTTACCGATTATGCTATGCACTGGGTTCGCCAGGCTCCAGGCAAAGGACTACACTGGGTTGGTGCAATCGCCACCAATACTGGAAAAACATTTTATGACCCTTCACTTCAAGGAAGAGTCACAATAACTAAGGATGACTCTCTCAGCACATCATATCTACAAATAGACAGACTGACATCAGAGGACACTGCCAGATATTATTGTGCTAGAGACACAGTGACACAATACAGGGACATTGCCACACAAAAACTGGCAGGAACAGCAAATCCCCCAGACACCAGGAAACAACGGATGTTTAAAAGTACAGTCTGTTTCCAGCTTCATAATGAAAAACAAAAAAGCCTAAGCTTAGTTATCTTTTTCTTTAATCAACATAAGGGACTGTAATTATATCCAATGTGTCCCTTGTGCTGGTGGTGGCTGTCTTACCCCCTCAGTGATAATCTCCTGGTGCTGCAAGGGTACATAGAGCTGCTGGACCTGTCATAGACACTTGTCAAGAGTCAAATAAATACTAAATGAATGTGCTGCTTGTAAGCTGGTGCTTCCCAATGGGGTAAAAGTTGTTCTGCTGTGCTGTCTCTGGGTGAGCTGTGTTTTTGTACAAAGCAAATGTTATAATGTATCTTTCTGCAACATGTGTCCTTTTACTATGGCAGTGACTAAGCAGAAAGGTTAAAGTTTTTCCAGCACTTTTTAGCCAGGTTTCCACCCCCTGCAGGTCAAACCAAATACAAAGTGGCATAGCTCCCAGCTATCCCTGATTTCAAGGGACTGTCCCTGATTTGGAACATTGTCCCTCTGTCCCTCATTCCTCCTCATTTGTCCCTCATTTTGGCCTGCATATACCTATATATATAAAATCCACTATTTATTTATCAAAAAGTGTTTTACAATGCTAAACCTTCCATCCAATTTCTATATTGCTGCATTTGTAAATGTAAAAAGCCAATATAAAGGAAAAGAAGTGTTTAAAAAAAGCACTTGTGGGTCTAACTAATTATTTTTTTTGTATAATTTTCCTTTAAGGGGGGCTTGGCAGGGGATGTGTCCTATGCCTACATACTTTGACTAATAGGTGTTCCTCGTTCCCATCTCAGAAAGTTGGGAGGTATGAAAGTGGTTCTCCAGTGCCCCTTGTGTCTCCTCCTGGAACCACTGACAATATGTAGGCTTTTACTCTGCTGGACTGTGCCATCAACTGGGGGCCCAGTTGGGGTTCCTTATGGTGTTGGGAACCTGAGGACTTCCATGGTCTCTTACCAGTTATGAACGTATTGCCTGTTGTGGATTATCACCAGATCATGGACTCTAAGGGACTCCTTGCTACCTGGATTTATTGCCTTGAAAGGATTGCTTTAATGAACTTGCCATCTGCCTAATGTACAGCCACTTAGAACTCTGTACAGGGATGTGTGTGTGAAGATGCTGCTTGAGACTGTTCCTGTGTTATCCATAACTTCTTTAGTAAAGATCTTTAGTTGTTCCTTTAATCTGCCTGGTCTAAAGTGTCTCTAAAGGGGTACATGCACAGCATATCCAAAGAACTGGGCTTACATCAGTGGACTAGAGAATTAGGTAGATACAGTACATAAAGTCCAGCATGTAGGATGCTGTCTAGCGTAGGCTGCATTGCTGTTGCTAAGGTCCACTGTATTTGCTACAGGCACCCAAACAGCCAGGGAATGGGTGACTGGCAAGGGTAATGTTATTCTGGTAGTGAAAGGGTGTTATGCTTGGCCTCTTCACTAATGGCTGGCTGCTCACATACTGGGACCGGATCTACATCACAGCATACCTAGGGACCTGGGAGTCACCAGAGAATGAGATGTAGAGGGACCCCTGGGAAGAGAACAAGCAAGTAGTTATAGTGATGTGGGTTATCTGTATCCAGTAACAACAGTCAGACATGTCACTGGGAGTGAGGTGACAGGAATTGCTGTGTTGGTGGGGACCTGTACAGGTTCTGTGGTGCTGATACTGGGCATGTACATGATGAAAAAAATGATTTAGTTTTGTTTCAATTTGTTATTTAAATAAATTTGTTTTGTTACATTTTTTACATTTGTTTCATTCATTTTGGGAATTTGTTTGTTTTAGCTTTGTATTCAAATTAGAGTTTGAAAAATTCAACTGAATTAAAAAAAAAATATTTGAATCGGTATTCGAATTTGAAAACACAGTTGAATTCATTTTTTTTTTCTATTTAAATGCAGCTGTTGCATTAGACTATTCATACTGACTATCTGACAATTTGAAATTTAGAACAGAACAGAATAAAATAGAAAAAATATATTACCATCTTCTGAAATTCGAATTTCGAATAGGATGAATTTGAATTCAAATAGAAAAGATTAGAATAGAATAAAAAATAAGAGATTAGAATTGATAAAAATAGAATACCAATAGAACAGAATAAAATAAAATATAAAGACCATAAAGGTACTCTTTCTATTTTATTCTATTCTATATTAATTGTTTTTCTATTCTATTCTCTTATTTTCTATTCTATTCTTTTCTATTCTAATCTTTTCTATTCAAATTCATTCTATTCAAAATTCAAATTTCTGAAGATGGTTATATTTTTTCTATTCAATTCTTTTCTATTCTATTATTTTCTATTATTTTGGATTCCATTGTTTTGGATTCTATTCTAATCTATTCTATTCAAATTCAAATGTATTCTATTTGAAAATAGAATTTAGGGAGAATATCATATTCTATTTTACTTTATTCTATTCTTTTAAATTATTTTTTATTCTTTTATTTTTATTCTATTGTTTTATTATTTTATATTCTATTATATTGTATTCCTTTTTTCAAAAATCGATTTCTATTTTTTTTCGAATTTTATTAGTTATTATTAGTTTAAATCTGTTACTATTGTATTACATCCGTATTTCGATTAAGAACGAAACTAACTGCATGTGTCTAACTGGTACTTAAATGCTGCACAACTGGGGAAGTGATGTTCTCTAACGAGTATTCGATTATAGAGTGCTTAGTATTAACAGTGTAACAAGCTTGGCCATTGGTTACAGAGAGTTAACTGTGCAAGTGCTGCTCGCTTATAACTTTGGGAGATCGGCCTTTATGTTGATTTCACAGGACCGCAGCTACCTGTCTAAGTTTAGGCATTAGCAAATGCAGTTCCACCGTGTCTATCTGTCCCCCGCTAGCTGTGCACTGAGAACCGAGCAATCAAACACAGCTGATTGCTCAGTTCTCCCACTCCATTCTGAGCAGAGAGCCAGGACTGTCAGTTACCAGCTCTCTGCTCTGCCCCTCCAGTGCTCACTAAACAGCTGGCCTGTGGTGGGGACAGGAGAGGCTGAGTCAGATGCCAGTCCAGGCTTCTGGGCGCATGCTGACTATATGGTCGGCATAGGCGTGTGCGTTGCCGATTCCCCCTGCCCCCCCCCCTTGTTGCCCCCCCCCCCCGCACTGTAGTATACTGCTGGCTTTCCTCCTCTCCCTGCTCTCTTCTCCCCCCGGATGCTGCGGGCTAGTAAATAGTTAATTTTCTAAATAAACACATCCACTCACTGTGTCCATTCATAACTGAAGCATAGTAAAATGTGTTCACTATGTTTCAGTTTGTGAATGAACAGGAAGCCACTCAGCACAGAGCACTTCCCATTCATTCACTGCCACGTGTAGCTGAGGCTGCAGAGAAACGCATGTGTGTTTAAGCTTTGGGGTGCACACCGTATTGCATTAGGCTGCGCACACCTATGATGGTTGGGATCTTTTCCAAGCCTGAGTGACATTAGTGGGTCACAGAAGTACATACTTCTCCTTTATAAAACATGTAGAAAAGTGTATGGGCTTGTTTGGACGAGTAGTGCCCTCTGAAGAGCAATTCACTTTGGATCACTTTTCAGAGGGCACTTGACAAGCACTGTGGAGGAGATATGCAGCCGTCTTACCAACTGATTTACACTTGCCACACTTTCTCACTGTAATCACGTACATTGAAGGCGGTTGCAGAGTGGTTTCAGCGCAGCTCCATAGACCTGCATTAGCTGCGTTTTGGCAGTGGTAACCAGTGACGTCACTAGGGTTGGTGTTGTCTGGTGCAGAAAAACTTGGTGTCACTCCCTCCCCCCTCCTAT
>BLSH010241530.1:195778-224723 GCA_018402905.1 Glandirana rugosa
CGGTGTGACACGGACGTGGTGGTCTCTTTCACGGTACGACACGGGCGTGGTGGTCCCTCTGTCGGTGCGACACGGGCGTGGTGGTCTCTCTCGGTGCGACAGGGTGTGACAGCGTGGCTGTCTCCCTGGTGGTGCGGGCACAGCATGGCACTCTCTCTGGTGGTGCAGGCACAGTGTGGCTCTCTTTCTGGTGGTGCGGGCACAGCTTGGCTCTCTCTGGTGGTGCAGGCACAGTGTGGTTGTCTCTCTGGTGGTGCAGGCACAGTGTAGCTCTCTCTGGCGGTGCAGGCACAGCGCGGTTGTCTCTCTGGTGGTGCAGGCACAGTGTAGCTCTCTCTGGTGATGCGGGCACAGCGTAGCTCTCTCTGGTGGTGCAGGCACAGCGTAGCTCTTTCTAGTCATGCGGGCACAGCGTAGCTCTCTCTGGTGGTGCGGGTACAGCTTGGCTCTCTCTGGTGGTGCGGGTACAGAGTGGCTCTCTCTCTGGTGGTGCAGGCACAACGTAGCTCTCTCTGGTGGTGCAGGCACAGCGTAGCTCTCTCTGGTGGTGCGAGCACAGCGTAGCTCTCTCTGGTGCGGGCACAATGTGGCTCTCTCTCTGGTGGTGCGGGCACAGCATGGCACTCTCTCTCTGGTGGTGCAGGTACAGTGTAGCTCTCTCTCTGGTGGTGCAGGAACAGCGTGGCTCTCTCTCTCTGGTGGTGCAGGCACAACTTAGCTCTCTCTGGTGGTGCGGGCACACTGTGACTCTCTGGTGGTGTGGGCAAAGCATGGCACTCTCTCTCTGGTGGTGTGGCCCACCCCCTTATCAGACCAGGTTAAAGGGGGCTCAGCTCAGCTACTATACCTGGGTGGTGGACACAGCAGCACCCCCCCCCCCATCAGACCAGCCCATGGTGGGCGTCTCAGTCAGCTACTATACCCACTGTATATAATATAGCTGTGTCTGATAACCGGGGGGAGGGGCATGCTGGACATAGCTATATTATACAGTGGGTACGGTAGCTGACTGAGATGCCTCACCCTGAGCTGGACACAGCTGCTATATATATATATATATATATATATATATATATATTATAGCTGTGTACAGCAGCAGACACCCCCCCCCTCCCATGGTTGTCAGACCAGCACAGGGAGCTGGCCGACACACTGGTAACACCTGACGAGAGCCACCTGACGTTTTCTTTTTTTGCTGTGGATGGCATGTGCACAGCATGTTTACAACCATGAGTGGCTGCTTGCCAGCATTCAGGTGGGCGGTTGGGGGGGGGGGTGGTAAAACCACAGCTCAACTACTTGGTTTTACCACAGCCTGGCCACACATGTCAATAAGGCCTTAAACAGTATATTTGAAAACATTGTACACTCAATAACATTATATAAAGATTAAGTAGCTACACTGCAAATTAACTTTATATTTAAAATGTCAAACTCAGTTTAGGAACAATGCTTCAGGTTTACATTATTTCAGTTGCAGCTTAAAAAAAAATAATTATAAACCCAAACTATAATGTAAACTCTAAAAGAGATAATAAAGTTTACCAAAAACATTTTTCTTTCCGTTTTGAATAGAGTGGTGAAGGGTTAGCGCCCCCGTCATGTTTTTTATCCCTGTCTATGTTACCATTGGAAAGATCTAACCTTAGGATTTGTCCTGGGGGGCTACTGTCACTGGGAGGAAAAATGAAGGGCATCCAAACTTTTGTGGATGTCATGAGCACAGGGGTAGAAAGGATATTTTCCAAAGGAAATCAAAGGTGGCATTATCCCCCGTTTTGATTAAACATAAACAAGTGCAACATTAATCAAAACGTGGCAATAATTAAAGAAATCAAACCACTTGCGTAAAAAGAAATATGAGACATCAAAATCTGATGTCGTAGTGATGAGCCCAAAACAGTCCTGAACCTTTGTAACATAAAAAGAGAAAAAAAAAAAATATGCTGCACAATCTTTGTGGCGCAAAAAGAAATATGAAATCCGAAACATCAAAATCTGTGACTAGAAGTCTGAATTTTGCAGCACGAGGACGGCATAAAGCAATCAGACATCTCATTGCACAAGACGACCCTCTGAAATGAAATCTGGTTGCTTTATGCCGTCCTCTTTGACTTGACTTGTCTACCCGATAGTGACACGGCAACCCTTTTTTTTTTTCTTTTTTTTTTTTTCCAATAAAAATTTTTTATTAGAAATTGCAAGTAACAGAGGTGATACAGAATAACGAGTTTGCACCAATAAAAGTGTACATGTTTCGGGCAGATAGTAGGCTAGCTCCGCATAGTATCTCAGAGAGAGCCACGGTATATAAAGCCACATATGATCTGTATCATAGACATAGTAACAAATAGAGGTATAACCGAAGGTAGATAAAAAAGTACATCAACAACTAAACAAGTACCTCCAAATCTAGATGGTTCGCGGTCATCTGGGCTCACATCCGTTGAACATCAGGTAAGGGTGTAGATTGAACTGTGATTCAAGTGCTGTAGAGTTGTTAAGGTTCCTTTCACTATTTGAAGCCCAATTGAAGTATGTTAGTGTAAGGTTTGGAATTGCATGTGGTCTCTATAACCATTCTCCCCATTACGTGAGTAAGAAGCATTATACTGGTCCCGAGTTTGGCAGCCCGGCGCATAGGTAGATAGGTGAAATTCATTAAACTGGTCAGGGTGGGATATGGGAAGGCAAACGGCAACCCTTTTTATTCCCCACTGCTTTGGGGCTTGTCTGACACTGAATCACTGGCTATCAGAGTAGAATGTTCCTATCCAGAGAAGAATATTGTTTTTAATTACACACCTATACGCCACAGTCCATTGCAAAGCTACCCCTGATGAAGGGCTTGTTGTTTTTCCGAAACATATATGTTGGGTAACCGAATTCCACCTTCGGACAACGGACATATTAACATTGGATCTTCTGAGTACCATCTATTTGAAGGCACTATGGGTGAAATGTATCTGTGATACTTTTAATGCTACATGTGATTGTTTCTGCTATTTGATAAGTCGTTGATCTCTTGAAGTTTTATATATGAATCAATAAAATACTATTTTTTATATATGTGGTTGGTGTACCTATTCAAAGTCCCATTTAGGGGGGAACTCTGTCTTTTCATACCTTTTAGAGCTTTGGGCGGAAGTGAAGTTTGACGTCGCTTCCCCCCTGCAGTGCTATGGAGCCGAGTGAGCGGCATCTTACACTCACTCAGCTCACAGGCATTGCGGTGACAGGATCGGATCGTCTCCGCTGCTACCTGCAGGTCCGGTAAGCAGTGGAGATGACCGGAGCATGGCTGGAGGGGGGCTCTCCCCGATAAAAGTGATCTTCCGGCAAATCTGCCGCAGAGACAACTTTTATCTGACGACCGCTGGCCGTTAAAAATAAATAGTGGTTCTTATAGCAATGCTATTCAACGGCAAAGCACCGCCGTATAATGACGGTCCGGAAGTGGTTAAGGTTCACCCAATAGCAGTTTTACTGCTACAGGGCAGCAACTCTGCACCACATCACGTATACATATGTGATCCGACTCATTCAGGTAAGGGTTATGCATTAGCGCCATTGGCGGCTTGCTTCCGCTGTGATTACACACAGTGGCAGCTGATTGGTGGGTGCACAGAACCCGATGGTTGCTGGTACCCGCTGATCTTTAAGCAGAGAGGCAGAACAGCGATCTGCCTAGGTATACAAGGTGGATCACCGTTCTGTATTTGTAACATTAGAGCAATAGAATTATCTGGTGGCCCTATAAACCCATTAGGTGTAGTTCCATGTTCCAGACCAACAACATACAAAGAAATTAGAGAAAGAAGGAAAAGGCTTCACCCTAGAAAAGTGGTTACTTCCTGGGGCTATTTGGGCATATATCCAGACCAAGTGCCCACTTAGTCTGGCTATATGCCCAAATAGTCCCAGGAAGTAACCACTTTTCTAATGTGAAGCCTTTTCCTACTTCCTCTAATTTCTTTTTATGCGGATCACCATTCTGACAGGAGGGGAAGGGATGAAATTTTTGTCCCTGCAAACCAGGGATAAATTCCATCTCTTCCCCTAATAAAAGCAAGTGTCATAAGTACAGTGATAGTGCATATTTTTAGCACTGGTCACTATATTAGTTTGTGTCAGAATGTTCACCACACCATCCAAGTCCCGCCATAAGGCGCTGATCGCCACCATTACTAGTAAAATAAAAATAAATAAAATTATCCCATAGTTTGTAGACGCTATAACTTTTGCACAAACCAATCTTTATAAGCTTATTGAGATTATTTTCTTTACCAAAAATATGTAGCAGAATACATATTGGTCTAAATTTATGAAAAAAAATAGATTTTTAAAATTTTCAATTGGATGTTTTATAGCGGAAAGTAAAACATATTTTTATTTCAAAAATTGTCTTTTTTTGTTTTTGTTTACAGTACATAAAAAATGCAGAGGTGATCAAATACCACCAAAAGAAAGCTCTATTTGTGGGAGAAAAAGGACATAATTTGAATTTGGGTACAGCGCTGCATGACTGCGCAATTGTCAGTTAAAGTAACGCAGTGCCGTATCACGGAAAAAGGCCTGGTCATGAAGGGTTAAATCTTCCGGAGCTTAAGTAGTTAAGGCTTATTCATTATTAATATTATTATGCAAGATTTACATAGCACCCACAGTTTGCGCAGTGCTTTATAGCATGAGGCAGACAGTACAGTTACAATACAATTCAATACAGGAGGAATTAGAGGGCCCTGCTCATTAGAGCTTACAATCTAATCATAAAAATATAATCATAAAAACAACCAGCTGATCAATGTCTGAACATTACACAAAGAGCAGCCTTGGGTAAAAATACATGGGCAATTATAGCAGCCACAAGTTTGTATGTAAGCCTCAAGACCCTTTGTAGTGATGGTGAAATACTAATATGAAAGCACAGCTTTGGGGGAACTGGTGGGGGTTCCATCATTAGCATTTCATATTTCTCTTTCTGGGACCCTTGAGCTTTGATCAGACCCAACTTATGACTAATCTGCACACCTGTGCACCTGTATGGTCTGCAGGTCTCCAGCAAGACCCGGACACAGGGTTGAATGCTTTGTCCCACCCAAGACATAGTTACATAGCTAGTCTGGTTGAAAAAAAGACACATACTAGTTCAACCAATAAAAGGGGAAAAAAAAACAATTACGATCCCATATACACATTCCTATACCTACAGTTGATCCAGAGGAAGGTGAAAAACCCCATCAAAGCATGATCCAATTTGCTATAGCAGGGGAAAGAATTCCTTCCTGATCCTCCGAGAGGCAATCACATATTCTCTGGATCAACTTTACTTATAAATGCTATATTATGTACATTAAGGAAAGAATCCAGGCCTTTTTTAAAGCAATCTACTGTGCTGGCCAAAACCACCTCGGAGGGAGTCTATTCCACATTTTCACAGCTCTTACTGTGAAGAAACCTTTCCGTATTTGGAGATTAAATACAGAAAGGAGTGTCCCCTAGTCCTCTGTGATGACCTTAAAGTAAATAACTCAACACCAAAATCACTATATGGACCCCTTATGTATTTATATATGTTGATCATATCCCCCCTTAATCTTCTCTTTGACACTTTGAAGCCTTCAAGCTTCAGGCCCCAATCTGGGATTACAAAACCCGGGAGAAATCAGAAAATGCAGTTTTCTCTGCTCACATGCTGGAGCCCCGGACTCTGCATTCGTGCAAACCCTGTGCCATTCCTATATACAGGGCATGGGCAGGGCACGAGGCAGGGCATCACGTTGTCACCATTTATAATACACACATGCTGTAGAAAGGATATCCTTTATGTGTAAACGTAAACATAATTGAAAATACTATACAGCCCTTTCATGATGGGAAGCTCTTTTATAGATTCCACTCTTTATGCAAATGTCATCGCTCCTCCTGGTCTCAGGTCTGTGGGGTGAAAAGCTGAACAGAGAGGTCGTGGTGTCTCACTATAAAGCTGAAGTCTGTCCAGAACCCAGAGCAATTGGAGAGAAAATAATTCAACATGTTTCTTTTTTATTATATCGCCTGTCTGTCCTTACTGCTCGGTAAGTCAGGTTAGGAAAGGGTTAAATAATACTGATCTGATGATCATTTATTTCTCATGTATAATGTTGTCATTTCTCTTATGAAGGAGTCATGTCAGAAACTCTTATCCAGTCCAATTCAGAAGTTAAAAAGCCTGGAGAGAGGGTGAAGATGTCCTGTAAAGGATCTGGATTTGATATTTCCAGCACCTATATAAACTGGGTTCAACAGGTTCCAGGGAGAGGACTGACATGGATTGGGAGGATTGATCCTGATAATGGAAATACAGATTATTCCTCTTCATATCAGGGAAGATTCACAATAACATCTGATAAATCCATAAACACGGCCTATCTACAAATAGACAATGTGAAAGTGGAAGACACGGCCACATATTACTGTGCTAGACACACAGTGATTAAAAATCGTCATCTTCCATACAAAAACATAAAGACAATTCCCCTTTCTGACCACAAGGCTGCAGGAGATACTCAGGAATGTCCATTTCATTATTTATCATTTCTATACCTTAAACCTGGATGGCCGTATTATATATTGTCAGAAATAAAAGCCTTTCTAATTTTTTTTTCTTTTTTAACTTTTCGGTTTTTATGTCTGAAATAACCCAGACAGCGGCACTCATTTTCTGAGGCCATTAGAAAAAAGATTTAATTTTTTTTTTTTAATCGTTTAAAGTTGCAGATATTTTATTCACACTGCTTATGCAAAAATATGAATGTAATGTTCCATTAAAGCAGACGTACACCCTTACTGGATGGCATTTCATTTGCTAGGACTGGGTTCACATATATGTGGGAATGGTTTCTGTGCAGAATCTGGTGTGGTTTCCAGTCAGAAGTTCAGGTGTGAATTTTGGCGCACCTAAACCAGATTGAAAAACGCACAGGACCCTTTTTTAATTTGCACCGCACCTAGCCTGCATGCATGTGAACCAGCTCCATTTAAAACCGGTCTGGTTCACATGTTATGCGAATCGGATGCAGTTCAAAAGGCATCCAATTCGCATATATGTGAACCGAGCCTAAAGCCTTTCTTTTTTTTTTTTTTTAAATAAAATACCTGTTTCCATCTTTTTTCATCCTTTGTTGCTTTTCAATGCTGCTGTTCTCTCCCAGCCCCTGTGTAACACTCTAACAATATAGGGGAACAATTTGGTGTAAGGGCCAGAGAGCTTTCTTTGTGTAAGGCCTCATTCACACGGGAAGTCAGTGGAGCAGTAAAAACAGGTGCTTGAGCCATATTTTTAGCACCCCACTCAAAGCTTACCATACAGCCAGATGAGGTTGTCCATATGCCATGAATGTGATGCTTTGTGTTGCAGTAGGTTTAATATGAACTGTGGAGTTCACAGGCAGCACTGCCCTTTTAAGACAATTTAGCTGTTCAGGGTATCATAGGCTGCTGCTTTGCTACTTCTGTCTTCTAGAACAGTGATCTCCAAACTTTGGCCCTTTGCTTGCCTTTATCCAACCCTCGGGGCACTATTCCTCCCACTGACACCAAGAAGGGGGCACCATTCCTTCCACTGACACCAAGAAGGGGGCACCATTCCTTCCACTGACACCAAGAAGTGGGCACCATTCCTTCCACTGACACCAAGAAGGGGGCACCATTCCTTCCACTGACACCAAGAAGGGGCACCATTCCTTCCGCTGACGCCAACAGTGGGGAACCTTTCTTCTCACTGACGCCAACAATGGGGCATTTTTCTTTCCACTGACACGGTGATGAGACACTATTCCTCCCACTGATATAAACAATTAGGCACTATTCCTCCTTCTACTGACTACAGGCACTATGTAATTTTTGTACTCCCGCTGGCGCTGGGGCATTTTCTACTTCCACTGGCCACTCCGGCCCCCCTAAAAACTGAAGGACAGTAATCCAGCCCTTTGTTTAGAAAGTTAGGAGACTACTGTTCTAGAACATAGCGGGAGAAAGGGAAGAGACTGCAGCCTGAATATTTATGGGACTTTAGCCAATCCCTAGGGAGGTGTTCCCAGAAGGCAGGGTGAGTTGATAAATAGTCTGAAGCCTGTACCACTATGGGTGGCTTGCAGTATGTGGGTGTAGGGCAGTGTTCCTGAGCCCAGCCTGCTGGAGGAGACCCCTGTTGAGGGACCTTGCCCTTCTGGGCAGAAGGTGGGGAAGGAAGCCAGCCTGAAGACACAGAGGACCTAGCTAAGCTTAGCTAAAGTGTAAAAATAAAGTTTTACATATAGTTAGACCTTAAAATGGTTGTAAAGTCTCATGTTTTTTCGCCTTAATGCATTCTATGCATTAAGGTGAAAAATCTTTTCTCAATAGTGGCCCCCCCAGAGCCCCCTTTTACTTACCTGAGCCCTTTTGTTCCAGGGGCGGCTATGAGCACTCCGCCTCCACCAGTGTCTCGGGTCCTCATTGGTTGGATTGATAGCAGGGCAACCATTGGCTCCCGCTGCTGTCAATCAGGTCCAGTGATGCGGGGACCAGGGGCGGGGCCAAGTCCTGCTGTTTGTGTGAATACACGCAAACAGCAGGACACGGGAGCATGCCCACATGTGTGACCCCAGGAAAGCTTTCCCTTACGGGTCACTCGATGCGGAGGAGGTCCCAGGGGCGCCACTGGAGGACCCCAGAAGAGAAAGTTCGGGGCCACCCTGTGCAAAACCTCTGCACAGAGGAGGTGAGTATGACATGTTTGTTATTTTAAAGAAAAAAAATGAAGCTTTAGAATCACTTTAAGCTGTATTAGCACAAAGCTAATGGAACACAATTTTAGCCTTTTTAAAAGTTCTTCTTAACCTTCACTTCAGCCCCAGAAGGATTTCACACTTTAGGACCAGGGCACTTTTTGCAATTTGGCGCTGCGTCACTTTAACTTACAATTGCGCGATCATCCAACGTTGTACCCAAACAAAATTTGCGTCCTTTTTTTCCCCACAAATAGAGCTTTCTTTTGGTGGTATTTGATCCCCTCTGTGTCATTTCTGATCACTGCTATAAACAAAAGAAAAGTGACAATTTTGCAAAGAAACCCAAATTTCTTACTTTTTGCTAAAATACAAATCCAAAAAAATATATAAAAAAACATTTTTTTCATCGGTTTTGGCCAATTTATATTCTTCCTCATATTTTTGGTAAAAAAAAAATCACAATCGCGGTTTGTGAGTTGCCGCGTTTACAGATGATGAGAATTCATTTATGGGGTTTTTATTTATTTATTTATTTTTTACTAGTAATGGCGACGATCTGCAATTTTTAGTGGTACTGCGATATTGGGGCGGACATGTCGGACCATTTTGACACTTTTTTGGGGCCATTATTAGCATTTATACAGCGATCAGTGCTCTAAAAATGCATTGATTAATGTGTAAATGCCATTGGCAGTGAAGGGGTTAACCTGCAGGGGGCACTCTAAGGGTTAACTGTGTTCCCTCACCGCGTTCTAACTGTATTGGTGCTGGGCTGGCAGGGGGAGGGGAGTGATCACGGCTTCCATATACAGGAAGCCTGCGATCACAGCCCTCCCCCTCTAACAGAACGGAGATCCGTGTTTACTTACATGGACCTCCATTCTTTCACTGTGGGTGGGGGGGCATCACGGGTAGCCGGTGGCGATCGAGTCTGCCCTACCTGCTCCCTGGCCCCCCCGGAACACAGTGAGCGCGCCTCCGGCGGCGCGCGCTCACAGTGCGGGATCTTGCTGCCGCCATCATATGACGGCGGTTTGCAATATCCAACCACTTTGGCGCCGTCAGATGCCGGTCGGCAAGTGGTTAAAAAAATTTAATTGATATGATATTACCTTTCTGGAGTTCTTGTTTATCATACTCTTGTTTCTTTGCCTTTAAATTGCTTTTCCATTTTTATTTTATTTCCCCTTACAATGAACGATTTGATATACACTTCAACTACCAGAAGGCTAAATCAAGAACATAAAGCGAATGTAAATCCATTATAACCTATTCCTGCATATGAGAACCAAACTGAACCATGTAAACAAGTATAGTATATAGATAGCTTGATACTTATATTGCAAAAATACCTTTTTTCACATATTATTTTGTTCAGTCATGTGACCATCCAGCCCTTGCTCTGCAACACCTTGTGAGATTGGTGGGTGGATCTATTGCACAACATATACCACCATATGTAGGAGCTGAAATAATTCACATTGCTTTACTTGGGGCCACACATAGCTGATTGGCACTGTTGTGTTTTCATGGTCAAAAAAAAAAAACATGGACACAGAGCATGGACACAGATAGTGGCAACGCAGAAGGCATAGGATCACCTGCATTAGCAATGCCACTCAGAATAAGGAAGACCAGGGAAAAGGCAGGACCAGACAGGTATTTACTAGCTAGAAATACTGTAATGGCTCATGCACACTGGCATAATTAAAATATGCTTATCATTGCTGAATCTTGCTGCCAGAGACTGGTAGCAAGATCCTGTATAAAATGTTGTACTTACATATGAAAATGTTTACATGCATACATGTGTACAGAGCACATGGCCACTTTTAGGGGGGTAGAAGTCTAGACAGCTCAATCCAACTGTATCCTACCAATGAAGGGCGCTAGATGTCTCAAGCCTCCTGAATCCTAGCAATGAAGGTTGCATGTTGGCCCTGAATGACTGACTGATTTATTGACAGCTGATCATGTGCAGAATGACTGACCTTTAACCATTTATGAATTCAGGGATGACTAAAGGCTGGTTATTCTGTACATGCATGGCCGCCATGAGAATGACTAATTTATTCAGGGCCAATATGTAAACATTAATAATTTGTAACCAGCAGCTGAGCTACCCACTGATTACACACTTTTATTTACATGTCATGAGCTGTGGCCCCAACCAATAGTGCCAGCCACCTGCCTCCTAGCTCCTGCCATCTACAGTTATTTGTTGCTTAGAGGATGGTGGCTCCAAGATAGTTAGGATTGCCAATCATTCCTTTATTCCAGGACACACATTAATTACACAGGTTCTGTGGCTGATTAAGGTGGTAATTAAACTCACTCGGTGCCTCGTCTGCATTAAATTAGCCTCAGAACCTGTGTAATTAATATGTGTCCTGGATTAAAGGGATGATGTGGCAACCCTTAGGCCCCTTTCACACTGGAGCGTTATTACAGCGGTAAAGCGCTAAAATTACCGCTGTAATAACGCTCTAAATATCATTTTCATGCATCTCTATGGATGCTTTCAGACTGAGGCGTTGCGCTAGCGCAGCGCTTCAGAAAATCATGCAAGCATGATTTTTCAGGAATGTGGGGAGCGGTGTATTCACCGCTCCTCCACCGCTCCTGCCATTAAATTCAATGGGCAGCGCTCCCGTAGCGGCTGTACACCGCTCCGGGAGCGCCGAGCGCCGGCACTTTTAACCCCTGTTTAACCCGTTGTGGGGGGGTTAAAAGTGCCCCGCACCCGCCTGCATAGCGGCGCCGTAGCGCCTCTATAACAGCGCTAAATCCCCGCTGAGACTAGCGGGGATTTACCACTACCGCCCGCCAGCCCCAGTGTGAAAGGGGCCTTAAGACAATGCATTTGTGCTTTATGCCATACACAAATAAGTGTTAGCACAATGCATTTATATGCATAAAATTAAATATATAAAAAAAACATTTCTGAAACAAAAAAAAAAATCTCTGAACATGGGATTTAGACTTTTTTTCTTTTCCTTTTTGGTGTGTTGAGGAGTAACAAGGACACTTTTGGACAGCAACATTTTCAACTGGTTAAGAGGGTAGTGGTGTCGATTTGGATAGACTAGTAGATTTAGATAGATTTTACATAAGTGGATAGCAAATTAACGCCTAAGGCTGGATTCACAGCTATGCATTTTTAGTGCTTTTTGCATTTTGCAGATTTGCTCTACAGAATGTGTTCCATAGGAAACCATGTTAAATGGACTGTGGTGCAAATCTGCAAAATGCAAAAAGCCCTAAAAATGCATAGGTGTGAATTAGGCCTAACTCCAGCTTAAACTGACATCTAGCTGCCATCTAGATAAAGGAAGGCCTGTGGATTTAGTGTATCTGGAATTTGAAATCATACGATACGATACAGTTCCCCATAAACGCTTAATCTACAAACTGAGGTCTGTAGACATGGACCATAGAGTTTCTTCTTGGATAGAAAACTGGTTACAGGGGCGTGTCCAAAAGGGTGGTGATAAATAACATGTACTCAGACTGGTCTGGAGTGGTAAGTGGGGTACCCCAAGGCTCTGTCTTGGGACCAATTCTGTTTAATTTATTCATAAATGATATATAGGTTGGCATAAATAGGTCAATCTCAGTTTTGACATACAATACAAAAATAAGCAGGGCAATAACTTCCCATCAGGATATGGAAAATTTACAGGAAGACCTGAATAAAATAATGGAGTGGGCAACTACATGGCAAATAGACATGTGCGGTTCATTTCGTTCTGAATTAAAATTCAGACGAATCTTCATTTTTCTGAAATATGGATGTATCCAAATTTCCGAATTACAATAGTACAAGCAAATGTCACCTGCCCCCATCTATAACTGGCCTTTACTCTAAGGAGCACTGGAAGGGCAGACGCATGTCAAACAAAAACCAAAGAATTTCCAAGCTCAACTTACTAACCAGCTTGCGACCAACCGAATTAACCTGGCTAACAGTGTGTATTAAAAACAGGGGTTTGGTTACACACATTTGCAAATGCATGTTTAAACTGCAGGCCAGCAACAAGGCACCCTGTAAACTGCAGAACCTATCTCTGTATAAGAGTCTCCACAATGGAAGCACATGCATTTAATGGATAGATGTAGGGCAGGTGACTGGAGGAGCCCAACCCTTCTTAAAGTTGCAAATGTGTGTAACAAACCCCTGTTTGACATGTGTCCGCCCTTCCAGTGCTCCTTACAGTAAAGGCCAGTTATAGGTGGGGGCATGTGACACTTGTTTGTATTGTTGATATGTTGGTGAGGCAACACACTGACACCGCCATTGCGCAATGTGCTGGGTGTCTAGTCTGTTCCTGTACCTTTAAGGAGACTCTTATACAGAGATAGGGTCTGCAGTATACAGGGTGCCTTGCCGCCGGCCTGCAGCTTACATTTGCAAATGTGTGTAACCAAACCCCTGTTTTTAACACATACTGTTAGCCAGGTTAATTCGGTTGGTCGCAAGCTGGTCAATAAGTTGAGCTTGGGAATTCTTTGGATTTTGTTAGAATTACAATAGTACCGAATTTAAATGAATCCGAAATAACGGAAGAAAAATTCAGACGAAATTCGAATTCGAATAGTTTTCGAATCCTTTTAGGATACTTTTCGTAGTTACATCTAGTTCAACCAAAAAAAAAAAAATGTATATATATATATATATAACCAAATAATCATATGTACAATCCTTCACACACAGTTGATCCAGAGGAAGGCAAAAAACCCCAGCAAAGAATGATCCAATTTGCTATAACGGGGGAAAAAATTCCTTCCTGATCCCCCGAGAGGCAATCGGATTCACCCTGGATCAACTTTACCTAAAAATGTTAGTACCCAGTTATATTATTTACATTAAGGAAAGAATCCAGGCCATTTTTAAAGCAATCAACCGTGCTGGCCAAAACCACCTCTGGGGGGAGTCTATTCCACATTTTCACAGCTCTTACTGTGAAGAAACCTTTCCGTATTTGTAGATGAAATCTTTTTTCCTCTAGACATAAAGAGTGCCCCTTGTCCTTTGTGATGACCTTAAAGTAAATAACTCAACATCAAGTTCAATATATGGACGACTTATATATTTGTACATGTTGATCATATCCCCCCTTAATCTCCTCTTCTCAAGAGAGAATAAATTCAGATCCTCTAATCTTTCCTCATAGCTGAGCTCCTCCATGCCTCTTATTAGTTTAGTTGCCCTTCTCTGCACTTTCTCCAGTTTCCCGATATCCTTTTTGAGAACGGGTGCCCAAAACTGAACTGCATATTCCAGATGAGGTCTTACTAATGATTTGTATAGGGGCAAAATAATGTCTCTATCTCTGGAGTCCATACCTCTCTTAATACAAGAAAGGATTTTGCTTGCTTTGGAAACCGCAGCTTGGCACTGCATGCCATTATTAAGCTTTTGATCTACCAAAACCCCCAGATCCTTCACCACTATGGATTCCCCCAGTTGTACTCCCCCTAGTATGTACGATGCATGCATATTCTTAGCCCCCAAGTGCATAACTTTACATTTATCAACATTAAACCTCATTTGAAAAGTTTTCGAATTCAAATTGTTTTCAAATACGAATTCGAAAAGTTTTCAAATTTGAATAGTTTTTGATTTTCTAAAAAGAATAAAATAGAATAGAAAATGAAGGAATAGAATAGAGAAAAAAATAATATACTAGAAAAGGATATAACAGAAAATAAAAGAATAGCATATAAAAATAGAGTAAAACTGAACAAAATAGAATAGAAAATAAAAGAACATAATAGACTAGAATATAATAGAAACAAATAGAATAGAATAGAATAACATAGAACGAATATAACCATCTTCAGAAATTAGAATTTCAAATAGAATAAATTTGAATTTGAATACATAAGAAAATAATAGAATAGAAAAGAATAGAATAGAAAAAAAAGAATAGAATAGACTATAATAGAATAGAAATGAATATAATTAAAAAAACAATAGAATAGAGTAGAAAGAATATAACCATTTCCCAAAATTCAAAGAGAATCAATTTGAATTTGAAAAAAGAATAGATTAGAATAGGAAGATGGTTTTATGCATTCTATTCTGTTGTTTTTTTTCTATACTATTGTGCTATTTTCTATTCTAGTCTACTCTTTTATTTTCTATTCTGTTCAAATTCGAATTGAGTTTATTAGAATTTTGGAAAATGGCTATATTATTTCTGTTCTATTCTATTGTTTTTTTAATTCTATTATTTTCTATTCTACTCAAATTTCAGAAGATGGTTATAATCTATTTTATTCTATCTTTTTTTATTCTATTATATTTCTTTCTATTCTATTCCATTCTATTCTGTTCTATTATTTTCTATACTATTTTGTTCTGTTTTACTCTATTATATTATATTCTTTTAGTTTCTGTTATATTTTTTTATTGTATTCAATTCTTTTCTATTCTATTCCTTTATTTTCTACTCTGTTTTATTCTCTTTGGAAATTGGAAAACTATTCAAATTTGAAAACTGTTCAAATTTGAAAATGATTCGAATTCTAAAATGATATGAATTCTAAAACTTTTTGAATTAGAAAACTATTCAAAATTGATTTGAAATCTTTTCAGATCGTTTTGAAAACGAATAAACGAAACAAATTCCGAGAACGAATGAAACAAGTCTAACTAAACAAATTTTAAATAACGAATCAAAACTAAACTAAACAAATTTTATCGCTCTGCGCATGTCTAATGGCAAATGAGGTTTAATGTGGAGAAATGTAAAGTAACACATTTGTGGGATACAAATATAATCCCCAACTACTCACTGGGGGGGGGGTCCTCTGGGGGAATCAAGGATGGAGAAAGATCTGGGGGTCCTGGTAGAAGACAGACTGAGCAATGGCATGCAATGTCAAGCTACAGCAAGCAAAGCCAGCAGGCTACTAGCATGCACAAAAAGTGGATATGCTCCAGATATTAAACTATAATTCTGCCACTTTATAAAACTCTGGATCGGCCACATCTGGAGTATGCCATGCAGTTCTGGTCACCAGTCCTCGGGAAGGATGTGCTGGAGCTGGAGAAGGTCCAGAGAAGGGCAACAAAATAAATAAGTGGACTGGAGGATTCAATTATAGGGAATGGCTACAAGCACTAAATGTTTTCTCCCTGGAGAAGAGACGCTTGAGAGGAGATATGATAGCAGTATACAAATACCTCAATGGTGATTCCAGTGTAGAAAGAAAACAATTCAGTCTCAGGGAGTCTAAGAAGACATGGGGCCACACAATGAGATTGGGGAAGTAGTGGTTTAACCTTAAGCTGTGTAGGGGATTTTTCACTGTCAGGGCAAAAAGAATTTGGAACTCTCTTCCACAATCGATGGTGTCAGAAAGGAGTATTGATATTTTTACAGGACTCTTGGACGTGCATCTTAGTGAACATAACATACAGGGATATGGGAAATAATTATAGACACTGACACACGTACACCTACACAGGTTGACCTGGATGGACTATTGTCTTAATTTAACCTTACCTACTATGAAACAATGAAACTGGCCATACAGGCATCAAATTGTGGCCAATTCACGCATAATTGGGCAACATTTGTTCTGCAGGTGGTCCTGTTGGCTATACCCAGGTTGACAAAAGTTGATTTTCAATTGACTTTTGTCAAAGGATCCAGACGGAAAATCCTTGGCTGAACAGTGGCTGCATCCAATCAGATGCAGGCATTGTTCCTGTATTCTGACATTCTGTCAGAAATCTGTTGAAATATAATAGTCCCCAGCAGGAGATTCATCCATCCATGCTGTTCAGTGTGGAAGGAGAAATCTGTTAGCTTTCCTTTGTTTAGCCTAAAGGATGCGTTAAAGAAATCTATGGGTAAGCCAGCCTAACACTTCAAACAAGCAAACAATGGCAGAATGTTTTCATTTGGGATATAGGTTTTACATAAATTAATAAAAGTTGACCTTGTAAGTACTCTTCTCAGTGGTTTGTCTCAACTCTCTGACAGTTTATTGGACAGCCTGGTCTGTTAAAGGAAGTTGAAGAATAAAGGCCCGTACATGCGTTGCAACGACCGTTAAGCCTCGTTCATACACACGATGCAATGGTCGTACAACGATGGTCTTACAACAGCTTGTTGTACGATAATCCGACCGTTAGTACGTGCGATTACAACAGCCGACCTTCAACAGTCGTACAACAGAAGTTGGCTGAGCAAACTAGAAAACTTTTGTTGGCCAACAAGCCGTTGTACGACTGTTGACTCGTGTGTAGAAGTTGGCCCAACAAAAGCTGTACAGGAACGCCCGGAAGTGTCCGTTCGTGTAAACCTATGTTCCTAATTCACAAATCACATTCACCTGAACTTCCTCGTTATACGCTCGTAACACGTCACCACGTTAGGCTTTGTTGTACAACTACTTGACTCATGTTAGTATGCAAGACACAACCGCCAACAGCCAATTTTGGACAAAAGTTGAACGTGCGGTTGTACGACTGTTGCACCGTGTGTACGAGGCATAACAGGCTTACAGGCCAGATCACCAGGTGAAGATAGAGAAACAAAGAAAACTAATGTAGCCAACACATCTAAGGATTGGTAATCTGCAATACAGGACATTTTTGCTTTTAAATTTATATGTGAACACCAATAGAGAAATAGTTTTAGAAACAATGACAAGAAATATTTTCAGTTTACTGATACTTTAACATTTGGTTAATAGTAAACCTTGTAGACTGCCTCCTGATCACTGAAGTTGTCTTCTTGCAGATCTCTGATCTTTATATTCCTGTTCGGCACATGCAAATTCGGAGCGCTCTTCCTGAGTGAATCTGTGGGGTAGAAAAGAGAAGGACGCTCCCATAGTGTGCTGTGTTACCTTGGCCTGGAAGAACAAGAAACATGCTTCTCCTGTGTATCTTCTTGTATCTGTTTTCTCTTCTGGGTAAGAAGAAGATAACATACACAATCTTTATTATTTTATAACAATTGCTATATATATATATATATATATATATATATATATATATATATATATATATATATATTAACATCTAATATTTGATTTTAGGTGTTATGGCAGACATCCAACTTGTACAACCCAGTTCAGAGGTGAAGATTCCTGGATCAAGTGTAAGAACATCATGTGAAGCAATGTTTCTCAGCCAGGGTTTCTCCTGAGGTTGCTAGGTGTTCCTTGAACAATAGTCAATTTCTGCCTCTCAAATAAGTTCCCAATGGCCCCATTGATCTTTTTAGCTATCTGTAAGGGGGTAATTTTTCCCAATGGCCACAAATGTAAGGAGCATTCTTCCCTTTGACCATCACACTGATTTATCACGAGTTGCAGATTTTTAGCAGGGGTTCCCCGAGACAAGAGAACTATTTCAAGGGTTTCTCTGTGTTGAAAAGGTTGGGAAAGGCTGATGTAAAGCATCAGGGTATACATTCACCGGCCTAGGTATGAACTGGGTTCAACAGGCTCCAGGCAAAGGACTGCACTGGGTTGGTAGAATCAATACTTGTAATGGAAACACAGATTATGATTCTTCACTCCAAGGAAGAGTCACAATAACTAAAGATGACTCTCTCAGTACATCATATCTACAAATAGACAGACTGACATCGGAGGACACTGCCAGATATTATTGTGCTAGACACACAGTGACACAATACAGGGACACTGCCACTCAAACCTGGCAGCATATCCTCCAGACACCAAGAAACAAAAGACCTTTAAAATCATAATCTTTTTCCTGTTTCGAAAGGATTTACATAAAATAATCCTTCTCACTGTGTGCTGTTACACTTATGTAACCTAATTTTTGTATAGTTGGTTATTACGCTGCCATCTTATGGTTGTTTTGGATATTTCACCTTTCCATTCTGTTTTCTAAGTGTGTACCTCCCATCTTCTCAGTTAACTTCCTCTTCCTGGTTCACTCTGTTATGTAACTTCCTCTTCCTGTGTTCTCTCTCTGTCTCATTAGAAAGAACATGGCCACACATTTGCAGGCCTCACACAATCTGCCCACATCCTAGGACACATTACCATGTTTTGACCTCTAAAATATTGTCTTTCATTCATCTGCCACATCTTGTTGTCTGCTGTACCTGCTATTCGCAATAAAGTCCCACGTTGATGGAAAAAG
The DNA here is from genome assembly GCA_018402905.1 of Glandirana rugosa. NCBI lineage: Eukaryota > Metazoa > Chordata > Amphibia > Anura > Ranidae > Glandirana > Glandirana rugosa. Next base: position 214,673 of record BLSH010241530.1, read on the forward strand.
ATGTAATTCGGTGAGTTCAAGCTATCTGATGAGAACTGTCCGTGGTGATTATATCTGCTTATACAGGCCAGGCATAGAGGTCTCAGCAAGGGATAAGTCACTATTACAACAGTTGGAGTCAGAATAGTCAAAACATGGTGGAATTCCTAAAGCCTGCTGTGTGGATGGGAAGTCAAAACATGGCAGGATTCCTGCAGCCTGCTGTGTGGATGGGAAGTTGAAACATTTGCTAGAATTCTTGCTGTGTAGATGTGTATGTTTAATCTGCAATCAAGCTCAGTGCCATCCGCCATCCTTTGAAAGCATATGGTCGCACAAGCTTACTGTTCTTCACTTGTGAATGTTAAAAACTGTTTCTCTGCATTGAATTGTATTATCTCACCTGTCTAAGCTGCTGTTCGTCTTCTTAAAGAGACAGTAACCATTTTTTGCAATACTTGAAAAATGTCTAGACAAGCTTCCGAACATTCTTTAATCGCTGAATCTACACAGATACATCATGCCTCTGACCACACAGATGTACAGGGAGCAGATTCTGTAGATATCGCAGAGCAAAGTGTAAGACCCAAAAGCACAATAATACCAACACAGAAACGTAGAGAAAACTACAAGACCACTAGAGATGAGTTCTCCAGCAATCTGTCTGAACTGTGGGACAAATCTGCATACTGCACGTCAGTCTTGCCACGCTGCAATCAACAAGCTGAATTAAGAAATTCTGCAGACCGCCTACCTGCAGCATATGAGCGCTACCAGCGGCTGTCTGTAAAATACATAGCCTTCTTAAAGGACTCTAATGTAGAGGGCTCTTTAGCAGAACTGACTAAGACAGATGAACTAAACCAACAAAGAGATCTCTTAGTGCAAGATGCCAAGGATAAGGCTGAACTCTACATCACTAAACTGCAGGAGACCAGATCTCACAAATCCACGTCTACAAAACTTACATGTTCTTCTAGATCTTCTCGCTCTAGAAGCTCAACATTAAGTGACAAGCTAATAGAGGCCCATGCAAGTCTAGAAGCAAATAAAGTGCGAAGCTCATTTGCCAGAAAAGAAGCTGAAATGGAAGCCCAGAGCAAAGCTCGGCAAGCTGAAGTGGACGCTCAAAGCAAAACTCTTCAAGCAGAGATGAAAGCTTGCCAAGCAGAGATAGAAGCTCAGAACAAAGCTTACCAAGCAGAGATGACAGCTCACCCAGCAGAGATGACAGCTCGCCAAGCAGAGATAGAAGCTCACCAAGCAGAGATAGAAGCTCAAAGCAAAGCTTGTGAAGCAAAGGCGGAATCCCAAATAAAAATTCTGCAAATTGAAAGGGAGGAAGCAGCTGCCCGAGCAAGGCTAAAGGTCCTTGAACAAGCAATGAGAGGAAGAACTAACTTGGACTGTTCTATTCCAGCAGAAGTGGAAGATCCAATTGAACGCACCAGTTAATATGTGCTAAGGCATAGTGTATGCAATGATACAGAGTCCTCTCCTGTACCGCCTACTAACACTAACGGACTTTCAGCACAGAGACCTCTAACACGCACAAGCCTGAGCCTCTTCAAGTCCACAAAGCAAGGGTATTCACACAGCAAACCACATCTCTGGTCAACAACAAGGTAACTGCCAGCGACAAGCCACAGTTCAAGCAACAGAGGCCTTGGAGACTAAGCTAGATGCTCTTGCAACATCATTTTATCCTGGTAAACCTCACCTTTACTCACCAGAGAACTTTCACACTGAAAAGGGTCCCACAAGTTACTTTGGCACCAAAGAGTGAGAAATCAGATCTGTCTGACTTTGCCAGATATATAATTTGCCGCAAGCTCATTAACATTAGCCTCTCAAGGTTCGATGACTGTCCTGAGAACTACAGAGCTTGGAGATCAACCTTCAAGGCATCTATTGCCGATTTCAACCTTATTGCCAAGGAGGAACTTGATTTGCTCATAAAGTGGCTGGGGCCAGAATCTGCAGGTCGTGTTAAAAGACTGAGAGCAGTGCATGTTGACTACCCAGATGCAGGTCTTGCTGCCGCATGGGCAAGGCTTGAACAAACCTATGGTAGCTCTGAAGCCACAGAAAGTGCTCTATTCAAAAGACTGCAAAATTTTCCAAAAATAGGAAACAAAGATCATTGCAAGCTTCAAGAACTAAGTGACCTCCTCATGGAGCTACAATTGGCAAAGGCAGACCCTCGTCTACCTGGGCTAAGCTACCTGGACACCGCCCATAGCGTGAACCTAGTGGTGTCTAAACTGCCATACAACCTGCAGGAGAAATGGGCACAACAGGGCTCAAGATATAAAAGAGACTATAACGTATCCTTTCCTCCATTCTCATATTTTTGCAGGTTCATCCGTGAACAAGCCTGGACAAGGAATGTTCCCAGCTTCAGCGAGTCTAGCTTGCCTGCATCATCTTCATCATCAAGGTATGATAACAAAACAGCTAAACACAGAGACTTATATAGAGCAGTATCTGCTAAAAAGACAGACATCTCACCTCCCGTATCCTCTTCTGCTCACCAGAGTGATTCGGGTGATAGAGATAAAGATCCAAATAGTCAGTGCCCTATTCATAAAAAAACCTCACCCTCTAAAGAAATATCGTGGGCTTAGGGCAAAGACTATCCAAGAACGCAGGGAGATTCTCCAGAAACTTGGAGTATGCTATAGGTGCTGTGCTTCCTATGACCATTTTGCTAAAAACTGTAAAGTTGCCATCAAGTGCACGGAATGCAGTAGCAACAAACACGTTACAGCTATGCATCCTGCTCCACTCCCAGGCAATCCGCAGCAGCCATCTACATTGAACCCTGCATCAGATCATGGCGGGGAGCAACAAAGCCATGCTCCAGCCAGTACAAACATTTCTTCTTCACGTACTGAGGTCTGTGGAGAAGGATCAAGCCACAAATGATGTGTTAAGATATGACTAGTCAAAATATATTCAAATGATCAACCTGAGAGAGCTACCAGGATGTGTGCCATTATAGATGAGCAGAGCAACAGATCCCTGGTTAAGCCTAAATTCTTTGAGATCTTTGGCATAAAAGGACATGCAACACCATATAGTCTCAACACCTGTTCTGGTTGTGTAGAAACCTCTGGCAGAAGGGCCGATGGGTTCATGGTCTCCCATATCAAGGCAAAGAAGGGCATACCCTTGCCAACATTAGTTGAGTGTGACCAAATACTAGACAGCAGGGAAGAAATTCCTACTTCAGAAGCTGCATATCACCATCCCCACTTAAGGCATCTGGTTACTGAAATTCCTCCAATGGATATGGATGGTGAAATACTAGCCTTGCTGGGAAGTGACATTCTCAGAGTACATAAAGTGCGCCAGCAATGCAATGGATCTGACAACGCTCCATACGCGCAAAGACTTGATCTAGGCTGGGTGATGTATGCTTAAAGAGAATGCGAATGCCATCTGAGATTAACCCCTTCAAGACTCATGTGCTAAGAAATGGGCGTGCATCTTACGTCAGACAATGCCCTCATCATTATGAAGTAAAGGAGAAGCCTCTTTACATCATCCAGGTATCTGATGTTACTCCCATCCCCTATGATGACAACTTAGGTAACACAGTGTTTTGTACTACATGTGATGACAACAGAATAGCCTTGTCAGTTGAAGATAGAGAGTTCATCGCAATAATGGACAGTGAACTCTACAAAGATGAATCTAACAGCTGTGTTGCACTATTACCTCTTCGTGCTACAAGAGTCAGACTTCCAAATAATCGTGAACAAGCTTTATCCAGATTCAACTCACTTCAGCGAACACTAAAGAACCGGCCTGAAATGAAGGAACATTTTATTGCATTTATGAAAAGGATCTTTGACAATGATCACGCTGAACCAGCTCCACCTCTTCTTGAACATGACGAGTGCTGGTATCTGCCTTTCTTTGGAGTGTATCACCCAGGTAAGCCAAAGCAAATCAAGGTAGTGTTTGATTCCAGTGCCAAGCATCAAGGTGTATCCCTGAACGATGTTCTTCTTACTGGTCCTAACCTAACCAACAACCTTGTAGGAGTACTTATGAGGTTCAGAAGAGAGCCAGTTGCCGTAACTGCTGACATTGAACAAATGTTCCATTGCTTTATAGTAAGAGAAGACCATAGGAACTTCCTAAGTTTTTTGTGGCACTGTGACAATGACATACACAATGAAGTGATTAAATACCGCATGAAAGTACATGTATTCGGAAACAGTCCATAACCTGCTGTTATAACATATGGTCTACGAAGGACTGCCCTTGATGGAGTAAAGGAGTGTGGTGCAGATGCTCGACACTTTGTTGAGAGAGACTTCTATGTGGATGATGGACTCAAATCCTTACCCACAGATGAAGAAGCCATAGACCTGCTCCAAAGGACTCAAGGTATGCTTTCTGTGGCCAACCTTAGACTTCATAAAATTGCCTCAAACGGTGCTGCTGTGATGAAAGCCTTTCAGCCTGGTGATCATGCCACAGGATTTAAAGATTTAAATCTGGGAATGGACATGCCTCCTGTTCAGAGAAATCTGGGCTTACGGTGGAACTTATTTAAAGACACCTTTGGCTTTCAAGTCAGCTCTGCAGACAAGCCATTCACCAAACGTGGTGTCCTGTAAGTGGTGAACAGTCTATACGATCCACTGGGATTCACGGCTCCCATCACCATACAAGGTAAATCCTTATTAAGACAACTATCAGAAACTATTCAAGATTGGGATGCTCCACTACCAACAGACAAATATTCAAAGTGGAAGTCCTGGAAACAATCTCTACATGATTTAGATGGAATTGATATACCACGCTGCTACATTTCAGCTTCCCTTGCTACAAGTCAGAGAAAGGAGATTCACATCTTCTCAGATGCATCCACTGAGGCCATAGCAGCTGTTGCCTACCTCAAGGTAAGAGACTCTCACAATCAAACCCATGTAGGGTTTCTATTTGGGAAAGCTAAGTTAGCACCTAAGCCTGAACACACAATACCCAGGCTTGAACTTTGTGGGACTGTACTAGCCGTAGAAATTGCAGATTTTATACTGCGTGAGCTAGAGATTCAAATAGATGACATAAAATTCTACACAGACAGCAAAGTTGTTTTGGGCAACATATACAATCGGACAAAACGCTTCTATGTCTATGTCAGCAACCGTGTAGAAAGAATCAGAAAATCCTCAAGGCCTGAACAATGGCATTATGTTCCATTGGAGCATAATCCCGCAGATCATGCCACCAGACCAATGTCTGCAAGTGTCTTTGCAAACGGTTCTTGGTTGACAGGACCAAAATTCCTGCTGGATCTTTCTGAAGAAACTGCACCTGAGGTTTTCAGTCTTCTAGATCTTGACAACGATCCAGAGATTCGGTCTGAAGTTAAGACTCTTGTCACCAGATCTGAACAAAGATTCATCTCTTGTTCTCAACGCTTTGAACGTTTCTCCAAGTGGACAAGGCTTGTACGCACTATTGCAAGTTTAGTCCATATTGCTTACTGCTATCACACTAAGTCCAATGATGCTGACTGTCAAGGCTGGCACTTATGCCATAAACCTCTTTCCACAAAGGACATTGCTGAAAGTGAACTGATCATAATACGCAGTGAACAACAGAATACCTTTAGCTCAGAAATGAAATGTATCCGTGACAAGCATGACGTTCCAAAAAACAATCCAATTGCCAACCTGAATCCATTCATTGACAGCCATGGCATGCTAAGGGTTGGTGGCCGTTTAAACAAGGCCAAGTTGAGAGAGAAAGCACAAAATCCACTTATCATACCTGGTCGCCATCATCTCTCCACCTTGCTCATACGGCATTACCATGAAAAGGTTAAGCACCAAGGTAGACATTTCACAGAGGGTGCCATAGGAGCCGCAGGCCTGTGGATTGTTGGAGCAAAAAAACAGATTTCATCTATACTGCACAATTGTGTCCAATGCCGCAAGCTAAGAGGGAAACATCAGCAACAGCAAATGTCAGATTTGCCAGCTGACAGATTAAGTACTGACCCACCTTTCACTCACGTCGGTCTAGATGTTTTTAAGCCATGGATGGTAACAGCACGCAGAACCTGAGGTGGCCAAGTGAATAGCAAACGGGCAGTCCTGTTCACCTGCATGAGTGTGCGTGCGGTACACATCGAAGTCATAAAATCCATGGATGCTTCGAGTTTTATTAATGCTTTAAGGCGATTTCTTGCCATCAGAGGGCCAGTAAAGTCATTAAGATCTGACTGTGGAACCAACTTTACTGGAGCCTGCCGAGAGTTACAGCTCGACTCTAAGCCAATCCAAGACTTTTTAACAGAAGAGGGCTGTACATGGACTTTCAATCCTCCTCATTCCTCTCATATGGGTGGCTCATGGGAGAGAATGATAGGCATTACACCAAGAATACTGGACTCTATGTTAATGGACTTGAACTCCATAAGTCTTACTCACGAGAGTTTAACCACCTTTCTGGCAGAAGTATCTGCCATAATCAATTGAAGACCACTTGTTCCAGTGTCTGCAGACCCGGAGTCCCCAACCATCCTTACTCCAGCTACTCTCCTTACCCAGAAGCTTGGGTCTATTCCTGTTCCACCTGGAGACTTTAAGGAAGGGAACTTATACCGTAAACAATGGAAGCGAGTACAACACCTCGCCAATTGGTTCTGGAAACGTTGGAAGATGGAGTATCTTTCTCTTCTGCAAGGATGCAGAAAATGGCAACATCTGAACCCTAACCTCCAAGTTGGAGACCTTGGTCTGCCCAAAGATCAGCAAGCCAAAAGAATTGAATGGCCCATGGGACTCGTTGTAAAGACCATTCCCAGTGATGATGGTATGGTACGTAAAGTGGAGGTGAAGGTTGCCAGACAAGGAACTGTAAAGACTTTCCTCAGACCCATCACAGAACTTGTTCTACTCTTGCCTTTTGGAGACTGAACTTGCTTACCTGGGTCTGTTGGATTCACTTTCTACCACAAGAAGAATGTGCCTTGAACTTTAAGTGACACTTCTTGATGCCTTCTTTATTGTTGTTGCATATACATGCATATTATTTTTTGTCTTTCAGGTCTTCAAGACAACTACAAATTGCACTATTGTTTATTTGCATTGCATCACTACCGTTATGATATAATATAGTGGTATTTACAATACCAGACAGGGAGTATGCTGTTACACTTATGTAACCTAATTCTTGTTGGTTATAACACTGCCATCTTGTGGTTGTTTTAGATATTTCACCTTTCCATTCTGTTTTCTAAGTGTGTACCTCCCATCTTCTCAGTTAACTTCCTCTTCCTGGTTCACTCTGTTATGTAACTTCCTCTTCCTGTGTCCTCTCTGTCTCATAAGAAAGAACATGGCCACACGTTTGCAGGCCTCACACAATCTGCCCGCATCCTAGGACACATTACCATGTTTTGACCTCCAAAATATTGTCTTTCAGTCATCTGCCACATCTTGTTGTCTGCTGTACCTGCTATTCGCAATAAAGTCCCACGTTGATGGAAAAAGACGTATTTCGGTGAGTTCAAGCTATCTGATGAGAACTGTCCGTGGTGATTATATCTGCTTATACAGGCCAGGCATAGAGGTCTCAGCAATGGATAAGTCACTATTACAACAGTTGGAGTCAGAATACACTGTGAAGAAAACAATATAAGCAAGAAATTAGATAGCTAGACTACTAGAGATGCATATTATAATCTATATGACAGCTGTAATGTACATGAACAATGATATAAATATCACAGACCATGAGTGAATTGGACTTGCTAATATTTCTTTGGATACCAACCTTTTTAAAATTCAAATAGGAGTTTAGTTTAAATGTATCTCCAGAACATAGTATAAGGCCCATTTTTCTTTGAGGCTTTTTTATAAAAGAGGGCATCTCACCCTGGGCTGTATGCACTTCAATCATCCAATCCCATTCAGGAGTATAAAAAAGACTGATTGGACATTAGTTGTAGCATAGTGAGCTTAGTAGTTAAAGCGGAGATCCACCCAAAAGGGGAAGCTCTGCTTATTCACACCCTCCCCCATCTACTGCCACATTTGGCACTTTTTGGGGGGGAGCGAGTACCTGTTATTTTTTACAGACTGGAACTCCTCTTTAATGTTTTGCTTTCAGTGCTACAGACCTACAGTAGATAAAATTCACCACCGGATACCCTGAGGGAGCTCTGAATTTTTCTCCAATAAACCTAAAACACAGCAGTCAATGCGACTGTGGAATGCAGGGTGAATATCATTTACTCATGGCAGAATGTAATTCAGGAAAACCTTGGATTGAGAGTACCTTGGTTTGAGAGCGTTTTGCAAGACAAGCAAAATTTTTACAAATCTTGACTTGATATACAAGCGATGTCTAGATATATAAGTACCGTCACGTCACAACTGAGTATAAAAGAAAAGAGAGGAGCCTCTAAGACCCCATACACACTATTCGATTTTCTGCAGATTTTTGTCTTCAGATTTACCAAAACCATTTAATAGGAGGTCAAACCTTAAGAGTTTCAATTCATATGCAATCAGGCAGGCCCTTATACTACATGGTTTTGGTATATCTGAAGGAAAAAATCAGCAGAAAATCTAATAGTGGGTATGGGGTCTAAGCGTAGCAATATGGTTACATTTAATGAAGGTACAACATTTAACAACTTACATGGTTGATGATTAAAACCTGCGCATCTAACTATGCAGGCATCTGGGGTAAAGCTGTCCACATAGACCGGCCTCCGCACCACCATCAACGTCATTCCTTCCACGCTGCGCAAGCCTTGTGTTCAGATCGCTCTACTGCATAGTAGTCTTCCCGGTTATGATTGCAGACTGACAGCGGTGCTGAGGATGGTCTATGTGGACAGCTTTACCGGCAAAAAAGTTGCGGTAAAATTGCACAAGTGTGAAAGGGGCCTTAGACTGGAGTGCATTTACATATATTTTTGTTACATTTTCGATAACTATATAAGGGTTTAGAACCTTTAACACATTTTTATTGCTGTCTGGGTCCAAACCTCTCAATTAACCTTGTTTCATATTATCACCCAAAACAGAATATATTAGATAAACCTACATTTTACAGTTGTCCCCAGAACAGGAATAGAGGAGAAATCTTTAAATAGGGGAACATGTTCTGAGTACAGCTGTCTAAGCTTTGTAGAGATTTACTCTGACTTCCTGTTCCATCTCCACCACAGGAAGGGAAGGGAAATCTCCCCACCTGGAAACAGGCAGCAAAAAATAAACTAACCAGAGTCTTAACCCTTCCCTACTCAATCCAAAATGGAAACAAAAATTGGGGTATACACTGTAAGCAGGAAGGCGGTGTGCCAACAGCAAGATACAGATAAAGATCTAATAACTATGATATCAAATGTACAAATTTGTAAACTAAGCAATAGAGTCAAATCTGTATTTTGCTGCAATCACTCAGCTTTCCTGCATAACTGTGAAGATAAGATATCCACCACACAGGGAGTGCATTGTTTTCAATAAGCTGGAAAACTCACAGTCTTGCTTTGAAAGAAGGAGCAACAAGACCGGGACAAGGGGCTGGCGGAAGGGGCAGCTGCCCTGGGCAAAGTGTGTATTGTAGGAATAGGGGCACCGCAAGTTCCTTCTATTATAAAGCTCACAACAGTAGTGACAGCGGCATCACTACTTCTGTCAGCCCAGTGCTAAAAGTGTCAAGGAGAGGAGGACAGAGCCGGGAGCAGGTGTGGGCTGTGCTCTCTCTCCCCCTCCCGCTCATAAGCTCGCACATAATGGCATCTTTGTCCTGGGCACTGGATGATCTTGTCCCAGCACAGAGAAGCAGTAAAGAACAGCCACTGAGTAGATCTGTAAGCAGAAAACAGATCCTGAGATTGTAAATACCCCCATGTACATGTATAATACATGCATGCATGGGCGTCCGCAGAACTTTTGTTAGGGGGGGGACACCATTTTAAGGTCACCCATGCTCTGCCCCTTTTTGACAATGTCATTATCATGGTCAGAGACTGCAGACATAGTACAGGAGATGGTCAGAGACTGCAGATATTGTACAGGAGACGGTCAGA
>BLSH010241530.1:236031-248441 GCA_018402905.1 Glandirana rugosa
TGGTTTAGGAGTTTATAGTGTCGTTCACCCTGGCTATATACCTGAGGAAGGGTAGTTCTTCTGGGAACAGGGAAAATGGAGGTCGTGTAATAGTTTGGAGTCGTTGGAGGTTTGCTACTTCGGAGTGATTCTATATCGTTTCTGGGAGAATAATGATATGTTAGCCTACAATGGTGTTTGGGTTGACTTGTCACTGTTGTTGTGATTGGTTGTAGGACTTTAGACATCTGAGTTCGATGGGCGGTCTGGATACTCGCGGACTGAGTTTGGTATCTGTAAACGTTGTCCACCAGCTTAACTGAGAACCTGCGGTGGGGGGGTGGGAGTGGTGATAACTTCCGAGAGTTACCATCCATTGGGTAGGGGTGGGGGGGTGGGGCAATGGTGGGTAGGGAAGGAGGGTTGGTGAGTGAGGGTGGGGGGGTGGCGTCCAAGAGTCAATTCGACCACCTGTTGCAAATGTCTATGGTTTGAGTCAGGCGCTCATAGGTCTGGCGGGTAGCTTGAGTCTACAGATTTCAGGATGTTGGTTAGTGTTGTTGTCACTGTTCAGTTGGGTTTGTGGTAACATCCGATTGTATAGTAATAAGAGGGTCTTTGCTATATCTTAGTGAGGCTTCATCGTTTGGAGGTTGCTGAGGTTTGATAATGTGCTGGAGGTAAAAGGGACAAGGGTCTTCTTGATGGGAAGGAGTCCATATATCGGTCCCACTTGCTGTGATATTTGAGGATTTGGTTTCGATGTAGATGAGAGGGAGCCTTTCGCTGGAGTGATAAATCTAGTCGTTCTTTTCCCATCAAGGTTGACAGTTCTTGATGAACTGAACTTATAGTGGGGGGGGACGGTTGGATCCATTGTCTGAGTATGGTTCTTCTGGCTATCATATAGCACGTTGTGAGCCACGGTAGGTTTTCTTGTAAAGTTCTCAGCTGGTGAGGTGGGAGAGGTGTCTTGGGGGAGTAATGAGAGCTGAATAAGAGTAGGTAGAGGTTTTTGTGGGGATGTAGGCCGGTCACTGTTGCAGCTAACTTTTCTACTGCATCCCAGAATTGTGTGACGATTGGGCATGGCCACAGTTTGTGTAGTAGTGAGGGTTTGTGTTCATTGCACCAGTGGCAGATCTGTTGGAGGGGGTCCGTGTCTCGCCTTCGATAAGGGACGTGGGTGCGGTGCATAATTTTGAACTGTTGCTCACGTCAGAATTCGTTGGCGATAAATGTTCTTGTTATGTTGTAGCCCTTAATTATATGGTGGGATGCTTCTTGGGATGATAATTCTTTGTTCCAAGTTGATAACAGGGTGTCTTTTAAAGGTTTAGCTGCAGAGGATGCCAATGGTTTGTAGAGATGTGAGATTTTGAAGGCTTCTAGGTCAATGAACGAGTCTGTGAGAGAGAGTTCAAAGCGTTTGTTCTTTCTAGGGCATATCTTGTTGATGAAGCTAAGGGCTTGACTGATGTAGAGGTGGTGTTGAGAGGGAATGTTGTATTTGTCGACAATCGTTTGGAGAGCTAGGGGAGAGCCTGTTTTAGCATCATATAATTGGAAGAAGTGGGTCAGACCCTTGGCTGCCCAACTGGCGAAGATCGGGTGGTGAGAGGCTTGAGAGAAGAGGGGGTAACCCAGGATCGGTAGGTGTCTGGAAATTTGCGATGGGACTCCCAGCTTTCTTCTTGTTTCCCTCCAAGCCAGAACAGTGTCCCTGATGAGTAAGTTGTGTCTTAAGGCAACTGAGAGAGATTTAGGTTCGCAATGGAGCAAAGCTGCCAGAGCATGGGGGGCGGCCATTTGCGTCTCTAGTTCGAAATTTGCATAGTGGGACTTATAGGATATCCAATCGAGGCCAGATCTCAAGAAGCAAGACAGGTTGTAAAGTCGTGTGTTTAGCAGGTTTGTCCCTCCCTCGTGTTTGGGGAGGAATAGTTTTTGAAGCGCAATTTTTGGTTTTCGGCCTTGCCAGATAAATTTGGATAGGGCTTTGTGTAGTTTCTGTATGTCTAGGTGTTTCAATAGCAGGGGGATGGTTTGTAGTGGATATAGTAATTTAGGGAAGGACACCATCTTGTAGAGGTGGCATCGACCAAAGAAAGAGAGGGGTAGTTTGGACCAGGTGTCTAGTTGGGTGATGATTTTGGATATAATTGGGGGAAAATTGAGGTGGTAGAGGGAGTGCGGGGTTCTACCAATTTTTATTCCCAAATATGTGATGTGTGTCTTGGCTATTTGGAATGGGGAATTGGTTGACCAAGTGGGAGAGTGGGCCTGATATAGTGGGAGTACTTCGCTTTTAGCAAAATTTATTTTGAGCCCTGAATATCTCCTGAATTGAGTGAAAATTTGTTGGATACATGGAATATCAAGCTGGGGGGCAGAGGTGAATATCAAGATGTCGTCTGCAAACATCGCTATTCTGGTTTCGGAGTTGCCTATTTTAATCCCATGAAGTTTGGGGTGATTCCGGAGATGGCTAGATAAGGGTTCAAGAGCGAGATTAAATAACAGGGGAGATAGGGGGCAGCCCTGTCTTGTACCTTTTATGAAGCGGTATTTTGTTTGAAATGGATCCAGTTGAGATGACTTGGGCTGTTGGGTTTGCGTACATGGTAGATATAAGATGCAGGAAGGGTCCCGCGAAGCCAAACCTCTCGAGGACCAGCCGCAACCAACGGAAGCTTACATTGTCGAATGCTTTTTCAGCATCAAGTGTTATTATGGCATTTTCCGAGGTTGGGCCGGTTCCCGCGAGGTCCAGCACCGCGAGCACCATTCTAATGTTGGACACCGCCGAGCGGCCCTGCGTGAAGCCCGCTTGGACCGGGTGTATAATGTCAGGCATGATGGTTGCCAGTCTGTTGGCCATGATCTTTGAAAGCAGCTTAGAGTCTATATTTAGTAAGGAGATCGGACGATAGGAACCTGGTTCTGTGGGATCTTTATCCTTCTTGGGGATCAGCTTTATGTGGGCTTGGTATCCTGACGGAAGGTAAGGGGCGCCTTCTAATATGTGTTGGAATACTTTGGTTAAGGTGGGGGCTAGCGCGTCCGCGTTGAGCTTGTAAAACTCTGAGGTGAAGCCGTCTGGGCCTGGGGCTTTTCCTGGTGATAGGGATTTAATTGTTGATTTAGTTTCCTCCAAGGTGATTTGGGCATTAAGTATGTCCAATTGTGTGTCGGTCACTGAGGGAAGGGAAATTAGGTCTAGGAATTGTTGTGCTGCCTGTTCGTCGATGGGGTCTTGACCATAAAGGTTTGTGTAGTATTGCTCTAAGATGGAATTGATACCTTTTGGTGATGAGATCAATTCCCCGTTGGTGTTCTTGAGGGCGGCTATGTGAGAGGGGGTGTAGGTGCCCTTGCAAAGGCGAGCTAGTAATTTCCCCGGTTTATTGCCAAATTTGTGGAAGCTTAGGTCTGAGATGGATTTGTGTAACTTTTCCTGTTCCTCTGCCCACAAATCGAACTGGGATTTGGCTGCGGACCATTGCGCCCTGTGTTCAGGGGAGTTTGCAAGGTTCAAACGAGTTTGGGCTACTCTTAATGTAGAGCTAGCTGCTGCATATTCCTTTTTGACTTGTTTTTTGTGGGCTGCAGAAAAGGAAATAATATGGCCTCTGAGTACCGTTTTTCCTGCTTCCCATAGGAGACTTGGGTTTGAGGAGTGTTCTCGGTTGTTGTTGAGGTAGTCATCCCAAGTGCGTTTAAGAGAACTGCAAAGTGACTGGTTTTGTGCTAAATAGGAAGGGAAGCGCCATATCCTTTGGGGGGTCTGGGGGCCTAAACCCGTGATCTCTATTGATATGGGGGCATGATCTGATATCGCTATAGCTTGGATGGTAGGGTCAGCTGTGTGGTCTGCCAACTCTGAATTAGTTAGGATGTAGTCGATCCTGGATAGGGTATTGTGTGGGGGGGAGAAGAAGGTAAAGTCCCTGCCTGTAGGGTTGGCCCTTCTCCATAGGTCTATGAGGTTCAAATCTTCAACAAAGCTGGCTAGGGGGGTGACGTTAGGTGGATGGCGTGCGGGGGGATTGGATCTATCTTCCGATGAGTCAAGTGCCTGGTTAAAGTCGCCTCCTATCATAAGGGGGAGATGAATGTGGGGCGCCACTGTTGACGTTAGATGTTGAAAGAAAGATTTGGGGGGGTTATTGAGGGCATAGACATTGCAAATTGCCCACTCATGAGTACCTGTTTTTAGGTTGGCTATGAGGATTCGGCCCTCGTCATCCATGGATGTGGAGGTTATCTCACAGGGAAGTGATTTGTGTATGAGCAGGAGTACACTGGCTGCTGAAGCACCTGCTACTTGGCCCACCCATAGTTTTTGCATACGGTGGAAATCTGCGGATGTTAAGTGTGTTTCTTGTAGTATTGCGATGTCAGTCTTTAGGCGTTTTAGATGTCTAAGGACTGCCATTCGCTTCTGGGGTGAGCGCAAACCCTTCACGTTCCATGATACCACTTTCATGTTATGGGTGCATGGAAGGAGAAAAGGTATCGTATGGAGTTAAAGCTCAAAAGTAAATGTAGGTGAAGGGCATAAGGGATTGAGAAGCCGTCTTTCTTGAAAGAGCGCTGGTCTGTCTTGCGTCTCGGACGGTTGCCACCCTAGGGAGGTTCCCCGATCTAGTGGAAGCAGGAGGATTCTTCCACAGCTCTCCGTTGGGTAATTGTCCAGCTTTAGTCGTGTTGCTTTAAGTTGGTGTCTTGTTAGAAGATTGGATGGAAGGCTGGATGGAGTTCGGTCTGTGATAAAGAGCGGAGACTGGGAAGAGGGGGGGTCGTGATTTTCTAGGTTCGGAGTGGTAGTGTTGAAATATTCAGGTTGTCCCCGGGGTGGGGTTAGCGGTAGACCAGGATCTCTTTGGGTAGTAGCAAAGAAGTTCAATAGCCGGGAGCATTGAGTCTCATCGGCAGATGAGTTTCCGGGATATGAGGAGGAAAGGGAATTGGGAGGTTACTTCCTACTCTGAGATAAATATTCAAGTGGATTCCTCCATGTTCACCGCCCTGGAGCGGCGTTGGCGTTTTGGAGGGTCCTTCCTGGGACTGCGTTGATCTCTGGGCGTTAGCGTGTGTAGAGATAAAGTGGTCTCCGCGGTTTCCATTGGGATGTGGAGGTAGTCTTGTAGATAGTGTAGTGCTTCATCCAGATGGGAGAAAGATTTTTGATCACCTTGTTGGTCCGTGAATGGGAGGGTTGCAGGGTATGACAGTGAGAATTTGTTTCCCTTCTGATAGAGTGTTTGACAGATCGATTGGAAGGCTTTCCTGCAGCGTGAAACCTCTTGAGAATAGTCTGCGAACAGTAGTAGCTTGTGTCCGTCGATCTGGAGCGATTTAGAGTTGCGGTAGGAGCTCAGGATCATAGATTTGTCCATATAGTTTAGGTAGCGAACAATGATGGGCCAGGGTGTGCGTCTGTCGTTAGAGGGAGAGCCAAGGCGGTGGGCTCTTTCTACCACACAGAGGTGGGAGATTCCTAGCGTGTTAGGTATGCGTTTTGAGCAAAGATCTTGCAGTGAGTCGGCATTGAAAGACTCCGGGAGACCCACAATCCTTAGGTTGTTGCGTCTTGATCGATTTTCTAAATCGTCTAATTTTTCCAGCACATATTGTTGTGTGTTTGTCGTTTGTTGTTCAAAAGATCTTGCACTTTGCATTTCATCATCTATATCTGAAATGCGGGATTCCAGATCATTTAGGCGTTTTGAATGATCTCCGAGCTCCTTGCGTAGCTGGGCTGTGCCGTTCGCTACTGCGTTGTCCACTGCCGCGGTTATGTTCGGGAGTGTGAGGGCTGCTGCAGCCTGTGCCAAACCTGCGTATTGGTCCTCAGCGATCGTTAGCGTGGGAAGGATCGTGGCCGGAGGAACGAAGGTACCAGGCGGGGTGGAAGCGATCGTGGAGAGGTGATCGTTCTGTCACATAGGAGCATTTGTGGAACCTGCATTCGTAGGAAGCTGCGTTGCCGTCGCCATGCTGGACTCCCGCGGCTTTGCCGAGGCTGGATCCTGGCGTGCTCCCTGTTCTGACTGCTGGGGGCCGTGGAGGACGAAGTGATCCATGCTCGGGGAGATTCCTCAGCGAAGGGTGGTGGTGGATTCGCTGTGGGTGGGCGCGAGCTTGATTTATAAGCTGAAATTACTGCAGGCTTCCCGGAGGAGCTGTCTCGTGCTTCCTCACATGAAGGCGCCGGAACCGGAAGTCTCATTTGCGTTTTTGAAACATTTCCGCAGATCACTGCAGACTCATCTTCTGGTGGACTGCTAGAGAGTGCTACACCCTAAAGAGAAGGACTTTAGTTACTATTCCAAGGTGCACCGGGTGTACACGCAAATAGACATGTTGCTCATAGATCAAACCTTGGTGGGGTCGCTCTCTGGCGCGTCCATTGGATCAATATCGATCTCTGATCATGCCCCGGGCTCCATCTCCCGGGCTCCTCCAACTCTAGGGGCCAGGGAGTGGACCTGGCGCTTGAACGAGAATCTGCTGGATGACGCTGTGGTGCTGGGGAAGGTGACAGATGTAATTACCTGTTATTTTAAGGAGAACATCCCGGGAGAGGTGGGGCTGGCGTCCATTTGGGAGGGTCATAAAATGGTGGTTAGAGGCGAGCTCATCTCCCAAGGTGCGAGATTAAAAAAAGCAAGAGATGGGGAACTGCAGAACCTTCTGACGAGATTACACATGGCAGAACTCCGACATAAGCGACAGTTGTCCCCGCCCCTACTAGCAGAGCTCGACTCGATTAGGGAGGAACTGGCTGCTTGCCTGGAGTACCGGGTAAAGGCTAGACTACGTCACCTATCCCACATGTTCTATGAAAATGGCAATAAGTGTGGGCTATTGGCTAGAGCTTTGAGAAGGCAGAGAGCATCAGGCTATGTCCAACAACTCCACGCGGCTTCAGGTGATCCAGAGGTTCTCCCCTCCAAAATAGCAGAGACTTTTAAAAACTACTACGCACAACTGTACCAGTTACCAGCCACCTTACCGGATATGCCCCCAGAACAAAAAGAGGCGTGTCTTTTACAGTACCTAGACGAGGCTGAAGCCCCCAAATTTTAGACACACATTAATGAACAACTAGAGGCCCCCATCTCGTTGTTGGAGATAGAAAATGTGATTAAAAACCTACCCCTTGGTAAGTGCCCTGGCCCCGACGGCTATACCACCGCCTATTACCGCAAATTCTTTCCCCTCCTAGCGCCACATATGTGTCAATATTTCAACGCTCTTGCAGCGGATACCAAGATGCCCAAAGAGGCGTTATTAGCTCATATTTCCGTAATTCCGAAAGAAGGAAAGGACCCTGCAGCGCCGAGTAGCTATAGACCAATTTCATTATTGAACACTGACATAAAGATTTTAGCAAAAATTATGGCAAATAGACTGAAGCCCCTCCTACCGACGGTCATGCACCCCGACCAGACGGGCTTCATTCAAGGCAGGGAAGCTAGAGACAATTCCAATAGGGCGATTGAGCTGATCCACTGGGCTGAACTAGGACAGTCCAGTCTTCCCTGTCTGCTGCTTTCAACAGACGCCAAAAAGGCGTTTGACAGGGTGGACTGGACATACCTCCAGACGGTGCTGACTAGACTGGGGCTGGGTCAGAAGATGCTGAGCTGGATAAACTCCCTCTACAGCATACCGGAGGCCAGGGTCCGGACCAATGGAGTTCTCTCGGAGCCTTTTGCGATCAGGAACAGAACGAGACAGGGCTGTCCCCTGTCTCCGCTCCTCTTCGCCTTGGCCCTGGAACCCTTTCTTAACAAGGTACGCCTCAACTCCGACATTCGGGGGGCTGCGAGTGGGTACGATGGAGCATAAGCTTTCAGCGTATGCAGAGGATGTCATGTTTTATGTGGTGGATCCACTAACCTCGCTGCCCAATATAATGTCGGAGTTGAAGAGATTTCAGTCTATATCCAAAGATCAACTACAGCAAGTCTGAAATACTGCCTCTACAAGTCCCTGCTACGCTACGCACCCAATTTCAGACATCCTTCTCCTTTGAATGGTGTGGCCCCTCAATAAAATATCTGGGCACCCACCTCCCTGCGCTCTATTCACAGCTATACTCCTGTAACTATACCCCGCTGATCTCATCGCTTCGGGCTGATCTGAAAAGATGGGATCGAACTTCTTTTTCGTGGGTGGGTCGAGTCAGTATACTGAAAATGAATGTTTTGCCTAGAATACTATTTATCCTGCAAATGGTACCAATTGCCCTACCTAGATCCTTTTTCTCAACCCTCAATAGCATGTTTACGAAATTTATCTGGCAGGGCTGGAGCTTCTGCCTTGCCCTCCGCATTTTGCAATGCTCGAAGGAGCGAGGGGGGTTGGGAGTTCCCTCCATTAGGAGATATTATGAGGCAATTACCCTGCAGAGAATCCTAGACTGGAACCACCAGACAGCTACCATATTATGGGTCCCCCTTGAAAAATTCTTAGCAGGCCGTAATCTGGCCCATGCCCCATGGCTTCCACGGGCCCATAGAGGCCTCTCTGAATTTGCATCCCCTATCACGGTCCGGGTGTTGGAGCAGTGGGACGCACTACACACTCGCAGTGGGTTCTCTCCTCCAGGATCCCCGCTTTCACCCCTAGGTGGGTTCCCCTGGTTTACCCCTGGGGAGTGCCTCTCCTTCTTCCGCACCTGGGCGGGGGATGGAGAGATGCGATGCGGGAGATTTGTACAGGAGCAGGGCCTAGTGTCCCTGGAATGGCTCCGAACTCATTTCGGCAGGTTTCCAATGGATGACTGGCGCTTTAGGCAGTTGCACCATTTTATACATAACCTCCCTCACGAGGTTAGACCTCCATCCTCCCTGACTCCAATCGAGAAATTATGCAAATCTGATTGCCCCATCCCTCATTCTATTTCGATCCTTCACGCAATGTTACAGAAGAGAAACCCGCCTTCATACGTGAGTGGGAGAGAGACCTGCGGCACGAGTTCACTACGGCTCAGCTAGACCAAATATACTGTCTTACCCATAAGAGTACGGTGGACACAAAGATGCAGGAAAACAATTTTAAAGTGTTGTCCCAGTGGTATAGAGTCCCGGTGACCTTAAAGAGAATATACGCTGCGACCTCTGACGCTTGTTGGAGGGGCTGTGGACACCGTGGTACTTACCTACATGTTTGGTGGGAGTGCCCGGTCCTGCGACCCTTCTGGCTAGACGTTAGAGCCCAGATAAAACAGATACTTGATATTGACATGGAGGACTCACCGATGATGTTTCTGTTGCATGTCCCACCCATCCCTCTTAGCCACTACTGAAAATCGGTCTTGCCGCATCTTTTGAATGTGGCACGGCGCCTGATTCCAATACGCTGGAAGTCAACCCGAGTCTCTACACGGACAGACTGGACCCGCCTGATTGACTTGATTATGGCCTCGGAGGAATGGGTGGCGAAATGCAGGGATCGCTATAAGAGGCTTCGCGAGATCTGGGCCACATGGCTCCACTACAAATCTTCCTTGGCGACGAGGTCGCCGGGAGTCTCCCAGACTAGTATGTGAATTCTCCTTTTTTGGCCATAAGAAACATTGCTATATATGTTGCGGTGTACAGCTAGAGGAACGGTGAGGCATAGCCCTTGTACGATTGAAAAGTGGTAGTTTATAGTTTATTGTTTATAGTTTGAGGTTTTTCCTCCCCCCCTTTTATCTCCCTTCCTCCTCCTCCTCCCCCTCCCCCTCCTTTTTTCCTTATTCCCCACCTTATTTCCTCTCCCTCTTCATCCTAACCCCTCCTGGATAAATAGCTATTCGCCTGGAGCTTAGGGCCAGGTACCTGAATACAAGGTTTTTTTTTCCCTTGGTGGGGGCAGTGAGAACCCCCTGACCCATTGGTACCCCACGTACATTTCTAGCATAAATATGCATGGATCCAGGGAGATAGATCTTAAATGTGGTTAACGAACCAATGTGGAAGGAATGTGTATAGTTCTGACAACCTGTTCATGATTTGCTTTAGTCACTGTACAATATCCTGTATGTTTGTGAGGTGGGATGAAGGGTTGTGCTTGTTATTTTGTATGTAAAGGGGGTGTGTCCCTTCCCTCCAATCAGCTCTCAGAGTGTAGTTTCAGCTCTCCACCCCCTTTTTAATTTGTTGATTTACCAATAGGTTTTCTTCGCACTCCAATGTATTGTGTTATATTGCAGTGCATTGCTCATTGGCTGCTATTATACAGTGCATTGGGATGCCATTGATTGATGCATGCATTGATACACATAGTTGTTACCAACACAGATCTCAATTGGCCTATGGTTTACCTTGGTAGCAGATTTAGATAAAATTATCTTTACTTCCTGTTTTTTTTTATCCAGGAGAAATATTGAAACAAATGCAATTTCCTGTAATTTTTTTTTCCAATATTAATCTCACCAAGATTTTTTTAACAGGACTTTGAAGGCACTAAAGCTTCACATCTGAACATAGATGAATTATTACAAAGACTAGTTTGTTTGCAATCTTTAAAGTTGATTCCTTCAGGAGGATAAGGATCATCCTCAAAACATTTCTCAGATATTTAATCTATTTAATTAAGAAATGTGTAGGATTTTTTGAATAAAGAAAAAATATATAAACTTTCAATGAATTGCACACTGAACTTTGACATACTCCTTGTAGATGTGGGAAAAAATGGAGGGGGGGCACAGGGGACGCAAGGTTTTCGGAAAGTCTCTAAACATGTATTTGATCACAATAATTATAATGGTTAGTCACCATACTATGTGCATTATATAGTCTGATTGTGTCAAATTAAAGTATATAAATTTATAACTATGCTGTTGTTGTTTGAGTGCCTCTTTCAGACTAATATCAGTAGCATTTTCAGCTGATATACTGCCGCATATAAAGTCCCTTCAACATATTGCTAGATCTCTGTGCTAATTATACATCATTTCCCCACTTCCAGATATTTACCCTAAAATACAATTGACAAAATCTTCTGTATAAAAAATGTCATATATTCTGTATATAAAGCTGAAAGTGAACATTTGCAATGTTTTAAAAAACCTGACATTGGTTCTAGCCCTTCATCACGCTATAAAAAGCAAAAAATAAAGTTTTGTTTTTAACTAGTTTTGCATGTTAAACTTTAAAGGCTGGTTCACACCATGCCCACATGTGAATCGCACAGAAACACAGTGTGCTTTCCTGTGCAATTCAGACTGCATGTAAAAAGCACTCCATTTGCGATCTGCAATGGGTGTCAATAGAAAGGTAATGAATGCAGGTCACAAATTCAGTGACCTTTTGTACCTTTCATACTTTTGTACCATGCGATCCGGTTACAGTGCATTTTAAAAAGTAGTGCATGCAATACTTTGGTGTAGTGTGATTTCAGCCCATTCAAAATGAACGGGCTGAAATTGCACCACACAGAACCACATGTGAACCGCGGTTCCTGTGCAATTCATGTGTCTAAACCGGCCCTAAGCTATAACCTGCAGGATAATCACAGAGCTTTGGGCCTATAAAAATGACTTACATAACTGGAGAATGGGCCCATGTAGATTTACAAGTGATGGGATGCCTGAAACCACAAAACTAGTGGAACATAATTTTAGCCATTATTAAAGTTCTTCTTAACCTTGTGTAAAATGATCAGGTGTAAAAAAGATGAAATTAACAAGATCTTACTGGGAAAAAAGTACCTTGTCTGGAGTTCTTGTTTATCATGATCGCCTTTCTGCGCTTTCAAATTGCATTTACATTTATATTTAAAGAGATACTAAGTGTTAATTGGCATAATTCAGTCATATACAGTAAAACCTTGGATTGCGAGCATAATTCGTTCCAGAAACATGCTTGTAATCCAAAGTACTCGTATATCAAAGAGAATTTCCCCATAAATAATGGAAACTCAGACGATTCGTTCCACAGCCATTTATTCATAAATCCTTCAGTTTATAGTCCATATAAAAAGATTATAGCAATGTGACCAGATTGTTTAACCATAAAATGTCCATCCACAAATGGCCACCTGCACAAGGGGATTAGAAGCAAAATCCAGCAGGAACTACAGAGTATAAAAGAGAAGAGAGGCACCTCTAAGTGTAGCAATATGGTTACATTTAATGAAGGTGCAACATTTAGTAACCCACATGGTTGATGATTAAAAGAGGCACATCTAAGTGTGCAGGCACCTGGGGTAAAGCTCAAATATCTAAAAAGTAAGCCACTACCTCCATCTATAACTGGTCTATATAGTAAAGAGTGTTGGAGGGCATCAAGTAACAACAAACAGCCAAGTATGCCAATACATTTTGCTATCTGCTGGGTGTCCAGTGTGTCCCTGTACCTTTAAGGAGGGAGTAGCTACCTCCAGGCCACCTACCTTCATCTATCTCATCAAGATGCATGTGCTTCCAC
>BLSH010241530.1:275152-290067 GCA_018402905.1 Glandirana rugosa
CCACGGTCTTGACGCAAGGGGGCGCAAGGACGACTTTTTTTCGGGACCGACGGGAGTTAGTGTGGTATAAAGTGAAAAACAACAGCCGGCCTGGTCAGTGTCCCCAGATGTGTGAAATATGGTGTGATTGAGGGCAGCCAGGGCTTTTTTTCAGCAGGAACGCGGGGGAACGCAGTTCTGGCACCTCCAGCACTGAATGTATGCAATGGCAAGAGGTACTGGAGGGTCTATTGATGCTGCCTACTGGGAAATCTATTGTCCCTGGTGGGGATCTATTGTTGCTGGTGTGGGATCTATTTTTGCTGGGGGGTCTTATGTTGCTGGTAGTGATCTACTGTTGAGGTAGAGGTCTATTGTTGCCGGCTGCTGGAGGGTCTATTGATGCTGGCTGCTAAAAGATCTGTTGTTGCTGCGGGGGGGGGGGGTCTATTGTTGGTTCTTTTGTTTCTAAGGGGGTGACCTATTGTTGCTGCAGGGGATCTGTTGTTGCTGGGGGACTCTATTGTTGTGTGGGGGGTCTATTGTTTATTGGCTGCAGTCTATTTGACTGTTATCATTAACACATTCCATGCAAATTGTTTATTACTACAAAATTATACACGTTTCTGTATTCTCTAAAAGGGGCAGTACTGGGAGGTGGGTAGGGGTGGAACCAAGGGACGTTGCTCAGAGGTGGGCAGGGGGCGGAGACAAGGGGTGACGGGGGAGTTCCTGCACCTATGCTCTGAGAAAAAAAGCCCTGAGGGCAGCTATAAGGTGAACCACTACTATCAGCCACTCTCAAGGGAGCACATGGCTACAGATAGAAGACCAAGCCACCTGATTAGCAGATAGAATTATTCAGCAGCTGTAATACCAAGATCACTGATTGCAGTTCTGAAGGCACATTTCCAATTTCTGTATTTTTCAGGTTGGTCATCAAAACTTGTAAGACCAGTCTTTGTGAGCTCTCTGCAAAGTATGTACCTCACAAATCCTGCTGTCTCTGCCTTTATGCAAGATGTTGTTGGCTGAACAGTGCTGATTGTGCTAGCTTTGACATTGTTGTTAAAGGACACATGGAAATATGCTGCAGCAGATGCATTCAGGTGAGTTGCTTGCTTGAAGTCAGCCCTTTTTTAATGGTACATTGATTTGAGGCTGTACTATTGACAGGAGATTGATGACTTGCTTGCAGCTTGCTCTGATGCTCTGTGACGTATGAAGGAAGGTTAGGTGGGCATGCAGGAAAGGCACTGAAGGTATTTTTGCATGCAAGAAGTTGCTAGAACCTCTTTAACTTTATGTTGTCAAGAGCATTGGAGATGATGGAGTATACACTGCAGTGTCTTAAGACATAGTCTTTAGTGCATTTGAGGGGATTTTCCATATCTGCTATGTTTAGGTTCATGCTGCCTTTCTCACTTGCACCTTCATCTGCACTGACAGCTTGCTCTAGAACCTTTAGCTTTGCCATAGCTGCACCATGTTTACACTGTTCGTTTAAGATTAGTGAGACCCGGAGAAGAAAATGGCCGAAGGGTCTGCATGACTAGGGAAGGAACAGGGTCATGGAAGGGTCAGTTAGGTCAGTAATACACAAGGTGATGGGGTGGGGGATTAGGCTTACCTGATTGGGAGGCAGCAAGTCCGTGGGGAGGGGTGTTGCAGTAGGGGGTCTGGAGTGGTCAGAGAGGTTCGGCATTCCAGAATTTTCAGAGGAAGAAGAAACTTCGGGTCTTCTGGCTGGAGCCTGAAACACAATAGAGACAGCATGAGCGAGTTGGAGACCTTGTTGGAGCAGGTTAAGGCTGCTGCGGTGGCTCGGGGTCCGCAGTGGCTGCAGCAGCAGCTGTCTGGCATCTTAGAGGGGTCAGGTGTGGGTTCTTCCCCTGCTGTTTCCCCACCTGCTGCTAAACGGGCTAGGAGGGGTCACCCTCCTGAGCGCTTGAGTCCTTCCTATACCCCCAGGGCCAGGCGTTCACTTAGGAGCCCCCCCCAGGGGGACCCTCCAGCTCCTGCTGACAGGCCGCATGTCTCAGGCAGGATCAGCGGGCCTGGGAGGAATCCTCGTCACCAACGGGGCCCACGGGAGGAGAATCCTCGCAGCTCTCCCCCCTCCTCCCCCCACCCTGCATGGCTACAGGAGCACACGGCAGGCCCTATTGCTGAGGCTCCGAGCGGGGGGTCTGCCCGGCGTGGGAGTCGCTCAGCTGCGGGCAGTGGCAGGAGCCCTGGCCCTCCTTCGTCTGCTGGACCGGGAGCAGTGTGTAGGAGGACTCCAGCTCCCCCCCCTTCGAGAGCCCGCACTGTGGATCCAGAGCAGTCGGCTCCCTCCATGTCGGCACCTGGGAGGGGAGCTCAGCATGGGAACGGAGCAGCTACGAACAGCAGGAGGGCTCGGGCGCCCTCTGCTGGTTCTCCAGCGCCACTGCAGCCGGCTGTTCAGGAGAAGAATCAGGCAGCTGTGAGAAGAAAAAATTTAAAGGGGCAGGCTGTGGGTCCGACAGCTGGGGGTGCACAAAGACCCTGCAGTTTCTCCTCCTCACAAGATGCGGCTGGGGCGGGCCTAGCAATGGCGGGGAGCCCTGGGCCGGACTCTGCAGGCCACGGGGTGCGAGCGGCAGCCCTCCCGAGGGACTCATCCGAAGAATCGGGCGAGATCAGCAGTGACGACAGCGACCGGCGATCGGTGGAGACGCGCCCTGCCTTGCGGAGCCAGCTGGGATCGGGACGTACGGCTGACCGTGGTTCGGCGACGAGACAGCCTGGTAAGTCGCATTACTTAACTGCTTTTAATTTACAGGGGACGGGGTTGGTATGGGGGCCCCAGGGGTGGTACAGGCAAGGGAGGTGGGGCTGCGGGGCGTTGAGGGACCCACAGTATCACAGGCCCTTTCGGGGTCGGCGGGAGAAAATCCAGGGAATGCGTCAGTTTTGGCAGACTTCTTTGCAGGTTTTCGGGAATTGTTGGATCGTTGTGACCCGGCGGGGCATCCTGCCACTTCCCCAGGTCCTACGGGGGCGTGGGTACAAGCTGCTTCCACATCAGGGCCCAGGGTCTCGGTGGGGGGGTCTGCGGCCCAGTCGGCGGTAACAGGTCGCGGGGAAGTGGTCGTCGGAGTGGAGACAGGCACTGTTCCTGAGATCAGTGGTGAGGGTACATTGCAAGCTGGTAAGCCTGAGGGGTCTGAACCCCCAAAAGGTAAGGAGTCGGGGGAGGACAGGGTGCGTTTGGCGGATGCGGCAAAATGCGAAGTCTACGTGTGTTTTGAGGGCCCGTTAGGGGTACACCTCAAACCAGAAGTGCGGGAAAAAATTTGGAAGGGAGAATATGTGGAAATATTCTCCCTTTTGCCCTTAGAAAAATTCAACATTAATAAAGGAAAAGGGGATGAGAGCAAAAAGGAGGAGGAGGAAAAGCGTCGTTGGTGGCTTATCCCCCGCTCTTTTTCAAATTGGCTGCAGGCCTTTGCTATCCTAGCGAGCGTCATCGGCGAGAAAGTGCCAGAGAACTGTTCCCCCCTTTTCTGCTACTTAGACGCGATTGGGGAGGCTTACAGAGTGTATGGGGGTACCGCTTGGCTGCGCTATGATGAGCAGTTCCGTCAGCGGAAGGCTATGCGAGCAGGCCTGCGCTGGGACCATAAGGACATTGGGCTTTGGATGAAGCTCATGGCGCAGGCACGGGCCCCGGGACAGCCTTTTCTTGGAGGGGCCGGTGGTTCAGGTTCCGCTGGACAGCCGGCCGCACAAAAGAAAGGTTTTTGCTACCAGTTTAACGATGGGTCGTGCCGTTTTGGCGCCAACTGCCGTTTTCGACATGAGTGCTCCGGTTGCGGGGGCTCGCACAGTTACGCAAAATGCTTCAAAAAAGGAAAGTCCCAGCCCGGGGATGTCGCTTCAAAAAGGGAAGACACCGGTAAGCCTTCCCGCGATGCTGCCGTATCTAAATAGGTACCCACGGAGAGAGGCGGCGGTTTTATTGAGTGATGGTTTCGCCTATGGTTTTCGGATCCCTTGTTCCACGCCAAAGGCGCAATCTTCACTGCCAAAAAATTTGTCCTTGACGCGTCATTTTCCTCAGGTGGTCTCTGAAAAATTGGCTAAGGAAGTAGACCTGGGTCGCATGGCGGGCCCTTTCACGCATCCACCCCTCGAAGCGTTGCACGTGTCCCCCCTGGGGGTAGTTCCAAAACGGGAGCCCAACAAATTTCGGCTCATACATCCTTTATCTTATCCGAAGGGCGATTCGGTGAATGATGCAATCGCTTCTGATTTGTCGTCAGTGTCTTATACCTCTTTCGATGCTGCGGTCAAGTGAGTGCAACGGTATGGACAGAGGGCGTTGTTGGCGAAAACGGATATCGAGTCTGCTTTTCGTCTGCTGCCTGTGCACCCTGAGAGCCAGCATTTGCTGGGTTGTTGTTGGGAAGGGTGGTTTTTCATTGACCGCTGCCTCCCTATGGGTTGCTCCATCTCTTGCGCTTACTTTGAGACGTTTAGCACCTTTGTGGAGTGGGTAGTTCGGGAAGAAACTCAGTTGAGGTCAGTGATCCATTACCTTGATGATTTTCTTTGTATTGGCCCTCCGGATTCCTCGGTTTGTTCTATGTTGTTACACACTTTGGAATCTGTAACAAAAAGGTTCGGCATCCCTTTGGCACCGGATAAAACGTAAGGACCCGCTCCGGTGTTGAAGTTCTTGGGTATAGTTATTGACACGCGCGAGATGGAATGTCGCCTGCCGGTCGACAAGTTGGAGGATTTGCGTTCGTCGGTGGGCGCGGCCAAAAAGGCAAAAAAGGTTAGGCTCAGACAGTTGCAGTCGTTGCTGGGCAAGCTTAATTTTGCTTGCCGCATAATGCCGATGGGGCGCATTTTCTGCCGCCGCCTCAGTGCTGCCACTTCAGGAGTGGCTTCTCCTAATCATTTCATCCGGTTATCGCGGGAGCATAGGGCTGATCTACAGGTTTGGGAGGAATTTTTAGTTTCTTTTAATGGCAGGTCTTTATGGATGGCTCCGGTGGTGGCAGCTTTCGATATTGACCTATACATGGATGCGGCGGGCAGCTCTGGTTTTGGGGCATTTTGTCAGGGGGCATGGTGTGCGGCGGCGTGGCCCGGAGAATGGATAGAGGCAGGTTTTTTGAGCAACTTGGTGTTGTTGGAGCTGTTCCCTATTGTGGTGGCCATTGAAATTTGGGGACCCAAGTTTCGTGATCGGCGAATATGTTTTCATTGTGATAACATGGGGGTAGTGGAGGTAATATCTAGTTTATCTGCCTCTTCGCCGCCTGTAGTTCGGTTAATGCGTCATATAGTGCTTAGTTGTTTATGTTTGAACTGTTTTGTACAAGCTGTTCATGTCCCTGGAGTCCAGAACTCCATTGCTGATGCTTTGTCTCGTTTTCAGTGGGACAGGTTTCGACGACTGGCGCCGACGGCGGAGCTAATGGGGGTTTCCTGCCCCGAGCATCTTTGGAGTCTGGCATTGGCATAGCAGGGGCATTGGTGCGGCGATCGGTGTGTGAAAGTACCTGGGCAGCGTATTCGGCGGTTTGGGACAAGTGGTCCAGATTGGTAAGTTCGGTAGATGTTGGTGTTTCTGTTCAGGACCGTTTGGCGTTGTTGTTATACTTTATTGGAACTGAATATGCACGAGGTACGTCGGTTTCGAAGATGAATAGACGTTTGGCTGCCTTGGCTTTTCTTTTTCGGTTGCAGGGTGTTGGCGATGTTACCAAGGATTTTATGGTGAAACAAGCCATGAAAGGTTTTCGGCGCGGGCGGGTGAAGCCAGATACTAGACGCCCGGTGTCATTTGAATTGCTTCAAGAGCTGGTGCAGGGATTGCAGGAGGTTTGCACCTCTGCATACGAGGTGCGGCTTTTTAAGGTAGCATTTGTGTTGGCTTTTTTTGAGGCTTTGCGTATAGGGGAGTTGGTGAGCAGGAACCGGCAAGGGGTTGGTGGATTACAGTTTTCGGATGTGACGGTTACCAGCGACTGTGTTAGGATATTTATTGGAAAGTCAAAGACGGATCAGTTGGGCAGAGGGGTGACGGTGTCTTTGTTTCGGGTGCTGCCGGTGACGGTTTGCCCGGTTCTGGCGGTTCTAGGGTTCCTGGAGGTGAGGGGGTCGGCGTGTGGCTCCTTGTTGATGCATGAGGATGGATCATCCTTATCACGTTTTCAGTTTCTGTCCATTTTTAGATGCTGTCTAGGTAAGTTGGGCAGAGAGATTTCCCAATTTAATACTCACTCTTTTCGGGTGGGGGCAGCTACGGAAGCGGCTAGATGGGGCTTGAGTTCTCAAGTCGTGAGACGTATAGGGAGATGGGAGTCAGATCGTTTTAAAATTTATGTTCGCCCTCATTTGATTTGATGTTGGTGCTTTACATGGTAAGTTTTCGTAATTTTAGGTCCCCCCCCTCTTTTTTTCTATTTCTCGTTACAGGTTTCACCCCGGGCCTCGTGTGGATCCTTGGTGATTCTTATGTTTTTTGGGGAGGGGTCAGGGCTGATGCTAGGCCTGAGGGCAGGCAGCTGGGGGTTCAACGGAGTGAAGCGGTGATAAAATGGCTGGGAATCAGAGGTATGATGTGGGGTCGTGTGCTCCCAGAGGTCCATTACTATTCAAGAATTCACCAGCCTCCCAACGTGTTGTTACTTCATGTTGGGGGAAATGATTTGGGGGTCCGCGCCGCCAGGGATCTGGCGAGAGATATTAAATTTGATGTCTTACGATTAATGTCATTATATGGTCGGACATTGTGGCTCGGAAGGTGTGGCGCTTTGCTCGCTCAGTTGAATGCCTGAATAAAGCCAGGATTAAGTTGAACAGGGATGTGGGTAATTTTGTTTCCAGGTTGGGGGGAGTGGTGGTTCGACACCGGGAGTTGGAAGATCAGTCAGTCTGCTATTGGAGACGAGATGGCGTTCATCTGAACGCGGTGGGCACAGACATTTGGTCTCTGGATCTTCAGGAGGGAATAGTTAGAGCACTGGGGGTGTGGAGGGACTCACTTAAATGAGGTGTCATTTAAGTTCGTGTGGCGGGGCAGGGGGTCTTTGGGGGGTCAGTGATTATTGACATTGTTTAAAAAAATGGTGGGGTCCATCTAAGGTATGGCGCCTTCACGTGGTTGGTTAGTGGTACCCACCCCCCAGGAGCTAGGTCACCTGAGGGGGGGGGGAGAATGGAAGTATGGTGAGGTTGTAACGTCCTCGAACCAGTTGGGGTACGGCTGAGGACATGGACGAAAATTTTTCAGTAAATTGGTGCCTTAGGGACACCCAAAGACCCCTTGCATATTGTTATAATTTTACATGGTAATTTTTGGTTATGTGTTAAAGTTGGTTATTTATTAACGTGTTTGTAAGTGAGTGGCGCTAAACCTTAACCTATGATGAATATTCAATGAATAAAGTGCAATTTATTAACGTGTTAATAAATTGGCTGCTGTGGCCATTTTAAACCCATGTCGCGCAGTCTGTGTTTTATTATAAGGAAGGGTTTTGGTTTACGGACCAGGTTGACGAATCCATTAGTCATGTATTGTTGCTCTTTGACATGCTGATTTTCCAACTCTGCTCTCTTTCTGCGTATGCGACCTGCACCTTTCTGGCTTCTGCTTCAACATGGGCATTAATGAGTGAGGGATTTATAGCACTTTTTAGAACATCTGGTGTAAACAGATCTCTGAGATGCATTGCCTGCCTTTATTTTGGTTTGTTGGATTAAATTGTCTCTTTCTAGATTAAGAACCTGGAAACTGTTTAATTCCTATAGTGAATCTTCCGTGTTCATACTTTGTAAGACATTAATTAACTTATTACTGGTAAGCTGATAAAGCTCATATGAGGCAGAAAGTTGTTTAATGGAGCCCTCTAGCGGCAGTAGCTCAACAACTTTTTCCTATAATAATTTCAAGTTAGTTGTCAGTTCAGTTCTCAAAACTTCATAATTCTCCATTACTTTCCAAATTGGTTTGACTGAACCTTTGGGTAACTCAGATGGCTCAGGGTCTTGTGCTTCTGTGTGTGGGGAGCCTTTGTAACTCATGCTGACACCATAGTTGCCAACAGTCCCCAATTTGCCGGGACATTCACGGGATTCGGACCCCAGTCCTGGTCTGTCCCTTTCCCGGGTAAAATCCCGAATAATTAGATTTGTCCCGGGCAGTGGCGGACTGAGCTGGAGTGCCTGATCAACCATAGCAAAGCCGCACTGCTTTGCCATAATTTTGTGTCATCCCGGCCCGCCTACACAGTAATCTGGATGAGCTGGAAGCCGGGACTGGATGATGGAGGGAGAGGGAGGGATATAACTGACAATTACAGCCAGTTACTGGCTGAGGACGTAGCAGGAGGCGGCTGCAGCTGCGCGTCCCAGCCAATAGGTGAACCTGTATGAAGTAGCTGTCCCGGAAGTGATGTATGCAGTGGTGAGCCATACTACTGTGTCCCCAATGTGATTTGTGAGTGCTGGCTCTGGACACAACATGAACAGGCAAGTACTGGTAACAGCGTTGCCATGGGGGTGCGGCAGTGAGGTGACACCATCACATGCTCAGCTCCTCACACACACACACTGCCATTCTTTGCCCTCTGTCTGTCTCTTTCTTTTGTCTCTCCCTCCATTGCATAATCCAGCCTCCTTTCTTCCTCCCCTTGTCATCCGTGCAAGTGTTCAGGAAGACATCTGGAGTGTGTTAGAGGAACAGGTAGGAAAGTTATGCAGAACACACCACTCCACGCACACACTGAGCCGGGAAAGGATGGCTGGCTCACTATGTCTGCTCTAGCAAGGGATTGAATGGGAATGTAAGCACTGGGGGGGTGGGTTGATCCACAAGGTATATGTGAGACAAGGTATATGTGAGTGGGCACTGGGATGGGGGGCAGGAATGGGCACAGTGCAAGCTATATAAAAGTGGGGAATGGGGGATACAAGAATGTGAAGAAGTGAATGGCCACTGGAGGATATAGAAAGTGCGTGTAGGCACTGGGGGGGGGAGACAATGTACAAGGGGAATGTAAGTATGGGCATGGGGGGGGGTAAGATGTATGTGAATGTGGGCATGGTTGTGCAAGGTACTGTATATGGGACACAGGGAACTCCATCCCCCCCTGGGCACACAGGGACCTCCACCCCCACAGGGACAAATGTACCACCACCCCCCATGGGGACACAAAAACCTCCGCCCCCCTGGGGACACAGGGACCACCATTCCCCCGGGGACACAGGGACCACCATTCCTCCCCCGGGGACACAGAGGCCACCATCCCTCCCCCGGGGACACAGGGACCTCCACCCCCCTGGGGAAACAGGGACCTCCACCCCCCCTGGGGACACAGGGGCCACCATCCCCCCGGGGACACAGGGACAACCATCCCCCCCTGGGAACACAGAGACCACCATTACCCTGGGGACACAGGGACCACCACCCCCCTGGGGACACAGGGACCACCATCCCTCCCCCGGGGACACAGGGACCTCCATCCCCCCCTGGGGAAACAGTGACCTCCACCCCCCTGGGGACACCGAGACCAAAATCCCCCCCGGGAACACAGGGACCACCATCCCCCCTGGGGACACAGGGACCACCATCCCCCCTGAGGACACGGGGACCACCATCCCCCCTGGGGACACAGGGACCACCATCCCTCCCCTGGCAACACAGGGACCACCATCCCTCCCCTGTGGACACAGGGACCACCATCCCCCCGGGGACACAGGGACCACCCCCCCAAAGGACACCACTGCAAATCACCAAGACAGAGAAGCATGGACTAGCTGCATCTGTGGTGACAAAGTGACAAAAACTGTATCTAGTGACAAGTGACAAGCTGCATCTTCTGGCAGGCACATGGCAAGTGGCAAGCTGCATCTTCTGGTAGGCGACTTGGCAAGTGACAAGCTGCATCTTCTGGCAGGCGACATGGCAAGTGACAAGCTGCATCTGGTGGCAGGTGACGTGGCAAGTGACAAGCTGCATCTTCTGGAAGGCGATGTGGCAAGGGACAAGCTGCATCTGGTGGCAGGCGACGTGGCAAATGACAAGCTGCATCTTCTGCCAGGTGACGTGGCAAGTGACAAGCTGCATCTGGTGGCAGGCAACGTGACAAGTGACAAGCTGGATCTTCTGGCAGGCGACGTGGCAAGTGACACACTCGGGGCTCCCACTAATTCTGCATTATGGTGAGTTGAATGATTTAATTTTATATTACAATGTAATAATAGAAATAATGCGCTTCAATCATCCTGACACCATACCAACCATGGTGCCGGGATAATTGAAATGCTAACACCAGGTCATTGGAGTATCTTTATCCGCTGATTGTTACACTTTCTGGAATACACATATTGTATTGTCTTGTAGTATCTGGGCCTGCTATCCCTCCATCCTGTGTCCCTATTAATTTTTTTACAATGTTGGCAACTATGTGACACAGCCAAATAATGAGTGAGTGATAAGCCAGCAGGATCTGTGTGCTGTAATGCAAAACCATGCAGCCTGGACTGAGGTTATGAGACTTACACGTGCTGCTCTCTTGTTCTTTCTTGCAATGAGGGCAATAAATATTGTCTGTATCAGTACTGTCATGCAAAAATCTTGTAATTAGGCTGTGAAACTCCATTTTTCTAATGTTCTGACTCACAAGGCCCTAAGCGTATCTCCAGCTTCATATAGGGCTTATACAACCTGGTGATCAATTTACCCCTTGCATCAATTCAGACAGTTTAACTTGATTAATAAACTCACATGTTGAGGAGACAGACCATGAATCCTTTTGAATGTTCCGTTTAATGAAGGATACTCATAGGTAGAAAAACATTGATGTTGTTAGCCACATGGAAAGATGTATACAGCATGGCAGAATACTGAGGAAAGATACCAGAGAGAAGGAAGGGGAGGGGATATACAGAAGTACGGTGAGAGAAAGAGTTCAGCATAGATAGAGGCAGACAGCTTAAAGAGCAATGATAAACCAAATTATGAACACGGATAAATGATAATAAATCACATAGTGTTACAAAACACAGGGTTCAATCATAAATAGGGACCAGTATGTAAAAATCTGGACGTTAAGGTCCATCTACCCTGCTGCCACACATACTGTATGCCCTAAGTTACCATCAGGAGGTTAGTATATACATAAAAGTTTTAGATTTAGAGGCCAAATAAAGTGTCAGAGAGTAGAGTTGAGTGATATACTGTCCTGCTCTGTGACCTAGCTGTACCTTGCACTATTAGCAATGGGCAGATGCGTGCTATAGATCAGGCAGCCACCATCAGACCTGTCTCAACATTGGGCATAGCATGGTTGAATAGAGTAGGAACCTACTTGCTGTATACATGTACAGTATGCCATCATCTTTGAACACTCTCTAATTAATGCAGGGCCGGCGCTACTTATAGACAAGGTAGGTGCCGGCATAGAGCACACATCAGTCAGGGGGGTTGTGCTGGCCGGAGCGGACTGGACCGGGGGGCCGGGTGGCAATCCCCCCCCCCCCCCTCCAGGCCACTCTGAGGCTCTGTGGAGTACTGTTGCCCTTAATATAGCACACGCAGTACTCATACTTAACGTGGGCTGCTCACGCACAGAGTCAGACTGACACTCATGAAAAGCTGAGGCACAAAACACAGAAAACAGTGGCCGTCTGCAAAGTGTGCATTTCCATTGGGTGGTACTCGAGGAAGGGGTTTGGCTGGCCTTGTTCCCAGCCCCACTTCTTCTCTGGTGCATGTGTGAGGCGAAGCTCTGCAGACAGAGAGAGAGCGAGAGCACCAAGGTGGTTATCTGGTAAGTTAGTTCTGTAGTGGAAGGATATATGAGAGAGCACAGAGGAAATCCATCATATTTTAGTAGTGGCTGCTGATCCACTGAATCCACCGAGCCACTGAAAAGTGGCTGGTTGCTAAGGTCATTTAGCTTAAACATAAGCCCAAATGTTGCTAATCTGTAATGCTCAAACTAAAAGTCAATGTACTATCCTAGCCTGTCTATATACTACCCTAGCTTGTCCATATACTACACTAGCCAGTCTATATACTGCCCTAGCCTGTCTATATATTACCCTAGCCTATCCATATACTACCCTACCCTGTCTATATACTACCCAAGCCTGTTCATATAATACCATAGCCTGGCTATATACTACCCTAGCCTGTCTATTTACTACCATAGCCTGTCCATATACTACCCTAGCCTGTTTATATACTACCCTAGCCTGTTCATATAGCTGTGGACCATGGCTGGCGTGGGGAAGCGAGCCAGTGCTGCCACTATTTGTCTTCAGGCCGGGTCCAGAGGCATAGATGCAGGCCTGTGGACCATGGCTGAAGAAATAGGTGGAGAGGCGCTGCATAAATCTCCACCCCGCCACCTCCACCATATACATAGGCAGGGCAAAGGGGGTGGAGTCAGGGGCAGAGCCAGGGGGGTGGCAAAATAAGGTTTAGCCTAGGGCAGGGGTAGGCAACCTGCGGCCCTCCAGCTGTTGCAAAACTACAAGTCCCATCATGCCTCTGGGAGTAATTGTACTCATCAGCCTTGCAATGCCTCATGGGAAATATAGTTCTACAACAGCTGGAGAGCCGCAGGTTGCCTACCCCTGGCCTAGGGTGTCAAAAATCCTTGCACCAGCCCTGAATTAATATGCCACAGGTAAGAGGCCTACAAGCACTCTTAAAGCACAAATCCATGAAAATTAAAAATTCACCCTTGCAAGGGCCCCTCCCCTGCACTGCAAGGATTAAATACACATTTATTCTATATTATGGAGTAAATACTTACTTTACTGCTTACCCCAGCAGGGTAACTCTATTGCTGTGACCAGTCCCCCCACCCCCCCAGTCTGCTCTGTAAGTTGCAATTGGTATTGGTCACACTCCACCCTCCTTAGTGTACTATACAGGGTTAATGTTTCTATATTGTGCATGATTACTCAATTGGGTTGGCACCAGAACAGTAATAGAGGGGAAACCTTTCAATAAGGATTCTATTTCTGGTGACAGCTCAGCCAGGGATTCTCTCACTTTTCAGTGATTTTCCCTTACTTCCTGTTGTGGCTCTGGGACATGAAATGAAGGAAAATCTCCCCAATGGGACACAGATGGAAAAAAAAATCAGACAGGTATTGTATTATAACCCTCCCTTACTCTATCCAAAAGGAAAAAAATGTTTGTCTTTAGTTCTACTTTACTACATTTCTACTTTTATTATGTATTAATATTATTATAAAGATCATGATGGTCATGAGTTCTACTACCTGTATAAAAGCTATATAACTGAACGTATTGTCATGTTGCAGGAGGTTAGTAAAGCTGAGAAACAAGTTCCAGCAATTGAGTTCCAGAGAATTATGAGGCTAGTGAACAATTGTATTAAATTTCATATCAAACTTTGCTTAATATTATAGTTATAAAGAAACTTGAAGGTATAACAAGCACAAGAACAATAACCTGAAACTCATTGTAGATAGAAGAGAATGTTCAGCCTTTTATAGTCTTCTTCCCCTCATGCAAATCCCATCTCTGCTTCCGGTCTCATCCTTCAGGTAGAAAAGCTGAACTGACCGGCCGGGATGTTCTACTGAGATCTTGGTGTCCTCTCAGAACATTCAGAACATCTAAAGCCAATAAGACAACATGTTTCTATCCTGTTGTCTTTTGTGTCTGTCCTCATTTCTTGGTAAGTCTGGGATACAGAAAAAAGCAGTAATCCATTCTGATGGGATCATCTTATTTCTCATCATATTTTTATTCTTGGTTACAGGGGTCATGTCACAAACATTTACTCAGTCCTCCTCAGAGATAAAAAAGCTTGGAGAGAGGGTGAAGATGTCCTGTAAAGGATCTGGGTATACATATACCAACCACCATATAAGCTGGGTTCAACAGGTTCCAGGGAGAGGACTGACATGGATTGGATGGGTTCACCCTACTAATAATGGAGATGTAAAATATTCCTCTTCATATCAGGGAAGATTCACAATAACGTCTGATGCCTCCATAACCACATCATATCTACAAATAGACAATGTGAAAGTGGAAGACACGGCCACATATTACTGTGCTTTAATCACAGTGATCCAAGGATGGCATCTGTCATACAAAAACATCCAGATGTAATGCTTTCCTCTTACCAGCTGGCTGCAGAACATCCCAACTGTTTTCACTATATCACATCAAGGCATACAAAAGTTCATATTGAATGTGCACATGAATATTTTGCCCATTAAACAATGTATGATTAGAGTCAACTCTTACATAAATTTGTGAACCTTTTAAAAAAATTTTAATTTTAACCACTTGCCGACCGCCGATCGGCATCTGACGGCGACAGAGTGGCTCTGTAAGGCAAAACGCCGTCATACGACGGCGGCTGCCAGATGGCGCAAAGTGAGCGCGTGTGCCACCGGAGGCGCGCCCACGCGCTCACTGTGTCCGGGGAGGGCCAGGGAGCGGGTGCGGCGGAGTTGATCTCCGCCGGCCACCCGCGATGCCCCCCCCCGGAGTGAAAGAATGGAGGTCCGTGTAAGTAAACATGGACCTCCGTTCTGTGAGAGGGGGAAGGGCTGTGATCACAGCCTTCCTCTACACGGAAGGTGTGATCACTTCCCTTCTCCTGTTAGGGCAGACCCCCACAGTTAGAACACGCCCAGGGAACACAGTTAACCCTTAGAGCGCCCCTGCAGGTTAACCCCTTCACTGCCAATGGCATTTACACAGTAATCAGTGCATTTTTATAGCACTGATCACTGTATAAATGCCAGTGGTCCCAAAAAAGTGTCAAAATGGTCCGACATGTCCGCTGAAATATCGCAGTACTGCTAAAAATCGCAGATCGCCGCCATTACTAGTAAAAATAAATAAATAAAAACCCCCAAAATGAATTCTCATCATCCGTAAACGCGGCCAC
>BLSH010241530.1:291114-302194 GCA_018402905.1 Glandirana rugosa
GGAAGATTTTAGTCCCCAACCATTCTTGTTACGGAGAATGAAACTACCAGTCATCCTTCTTACGAGGGGTAATGTCACCACCTGTCTTACGATGGGAAAGTCTGTTACATTCCAAGGAATCACAGTACGGTGACCGAGTTGGCCATAACCAAAAATGACTGGTATTTTTGGTATTTTTTTGTATACGACACTTCTATGCTCTACACGTCGTGGACTTTGATGTCTATGACCTTCGGACACGATCGTAAAGATGACGCCACAACGATAGTCACACACTTCTCACCCTCTTCTCCCAACGTAACTGTTAGGTTGTGTTACCCGTCGTGTAACTTGTGTAAAATATTCACCAGTCTTTGAACAGAAATGCTAGCACAGGCTTCCAGTATCTGTAGTTTCAGGTGCTGCACATCTCGTATCTTCACAGCATATGTTTTTTTATGGTTTTTATGGTCAGTAAAAACCAATACCGGTTGAGCCAGTGGCATGACACTAAGGAACCTTACATTGTCTGAAAGGGTAGCATTCTGTCCACCACTGTAATGGGGAGCATTCTTCCTACTGACCATCAAAGTAAGAGGCATTGTTCTTACCAACCCCTGATTTTAGAAGGGGTTCCCCAAGACCTAAATAAATATGTAAAGCGTTCCTCTGGGTTAAACATATAGACACAGGTTGCATCAGAAGATTTACTTAGAGGAGCAACTAGTGCAGAACATAAATGCTATTCAGCAGGAAAACAGCAGGAAAGTTATGTGCACTACATGTTCATATTCAGATATTCCTTAAAGATGGCGCTTCAGCGATATGAGCCTTTGAATTTTTCTGTAGCAGTGACGGCCATTAGGGAGATTTCACCTCACGTCCTATCCCTATGACACCCTATGGCAGCAAGACAAGAAGTTATGATAATGGTTGCAAAACAGAGATGTCAGCCCAAAGAGAACTTTGCCAGGGCTAGTAATAGCACACATAATGCTTCTTCGCAAAAAAGTTAGACTGGCTAGTTTGAATCCATGTTTTTTGATGTAAACAGCTTAACAAAAAAGAGCCCTTGCAGCATATTCTACCTGGTATGCAATCACTGTGACTGGCTGTCACAGTGGTCACATGATCAGAAGCCCATCCTGCCAGGTCTCAATCATAAACAGGGACCAGAAACAGACAGACAGCTTGATCACAGTGAGCAAGCTCTCTGCACAGAAACCTCTGACCCTATGAATGTATATGTGCAAAATCTGGACATTAGGGCCCACCTGCCCTGTTACTACACATATGTCCTAAATGGTCATCAGGAGGTTAGTATATACAAGAAAGGTTTAGATTTAGAGGCCAAATAAAGTGTCAGAGAAAAATGTGGTGTGACATACTGTGACCTGGGAGAACATTGGTGAGCAGACAAAAGCATGCTATATAGCAGGCAGCCACCATCATACCTGTGTTAACATTGGGCGTAGCATGGTTGAATAAAGTAAGAACATACTTGCTGTATACACTTATGCCATCATCTTTCAACCCTCCTATAAGCAATTATAAAGCACAAACCCATGAAAATGAAAAATACACCCTTGCGGCCACCCCTCCCATGCACTGTAAGTATTAAATACTAATTTATTCTAAAGATGAAGGATTAATGTGTAAATACTTACTTTACTGCTCACCCCAGCAGGGTCCCTCTAGTGCTGTGACCAGACCCCCTGCAGTCTGTCCTGTAAGTTGCAACTGGCTCTGGTCAAACTCCACCCTCCTCAGTGTACCATACAGGGCAATGTTCCTATATTGTACATGATGACTCACAAACTGGAGCTTCGGGTGGAGAAGAAGGGCACTGGAGCTGGCTGAAAGGGGCAACTGATAGAGTCTCTTCATCTCTTCCCTAGGCATTATGAGCATTTATGTAGTGGACTAGGCCCACAACAGGGTGGATTTTCTTGGATTAATTTGAGTGAGAACAGAAGTGAACATATTGCTGGTCCTTTAACAAAAAGCAACAAGTCTGAAGTAATGACATTGTTTGAAAACTGTGAGTTTGATCTACTAAAGGCAAATAGACTGTTCACTTTGCAAGTAAAGTTGTACTTTGCACAGGAATTATCCCCAGAGGTGATGCTCTGCCAACTTCCATGATCCAATCATATCCAAGCAAAAATGTTTGTTTTTTTTTTCCTCGCACATGATCGGGTATTCTTTGCAAAGTGAAATTTCCTCATCTTCATGAAGTCCTGGTGGAAATTTCCCTCACAAGTGCAACTTCCCTTGCAAAGTAAACAGCCTATTTAACAAACAAAGTAGTGACCGCACTCAGATGCAATGAATAAGTGTGATTCTTTATTTCCAATGTAGACGTAAAATCCAACAATGGCAGACAAAATGACAATGCCACAGGTTGACGCATTTCACGGACTACGTATCCGCTTAGTCATAACCCTGAATACACAACCTATTTCCAAAACATTTATAGACAGATACAGGTGTAAGTGATTAGTTGTGATTCAATCAATGCCTAATACAAAAACGTCCTGAGCTGGTAGACACCTGACAACATCAAAAGGAAGATAATGTCATGATGTCTACCAGCCGAGAAGAATTAAAACCTCCATTGTGAAAAAGTGGATTTGAAAACACATAAACATACTGATCTAGTTGCGATACGGTCGGTGCCAATAATAGTACTAGAGTAAGAAATATATTCTAAATCCAACAAGCAAGTGCAGGAGGAAAAATAAAATAAAATAAATCACTCAAAGTAAACAGGAAAAAGGAGGCGTCTGCACAGAAATCATACTGAAGAAAAAAGTTACACAATAAATCTATTAATTTATGTGTGAAATACAAAAATGTATTGTATTGTTTTAAATAGATAGGACGCCTCCTCCCGTATTAAAAGGACGAAATAAACAAGATGCGGAGATGCAGCCAGCTTTGTCATATGATACAAACGTATATTTAAGAAACATATATTTCAAAAACATATGTCCGTAAACCAGTCAATTTGAATGATAAAGAATTAATAAGGATGACAGTGCAGACCAAAAAAGAGGGGTTACACTAAGTCACCCGCATTTCATAAATATTAAGCAAAAAGTTGTATCTATAACTATGACACCTTTTGTGGTAAAACACTGAAACCACTTGATGGACCCCGGGTCACCCTAACGTATGCTCATGTGCCAAAAGACTACAGTCGACTTAATTGTAATGTCACTTATGGATATGACAATTTTCACAAAGTAGCAAATTACAAATAATCACAAAATATATAATGTTTAACTATTGTGTTGAAAACTGTAAAATGAAATGTAGCAACTGACAGCAACATCTCGAAAGATGAACAGTGAGAATATGTGTATACATCCCAGGTGTGGAGAAAATGGGGGGGGGGGAGGGCGGAGGCATGGGGGTTCCCATCTAAGGTGACACCTCCAAGCCTCCATACATCTCCTAATGAAATATTGATCTCCTTATGAGATATGAAGTTGAATGTTGTGTGATTTAAAAAGGATCAATTGTCATAATAGTGTGACACGTCCCACTCAAAATTCATACCCGCTGGAATACTGCTCCGTAGTTTATGAATCCAATAAACTTCTCTCTTGCAGAGGAGACGAAAAAGGTCTCCTCCAGGAGGTCCTATGGTAACCTTTTCAATGACCTGAACTGTCATCGAGGTGACATTACCCTGATGTTTGTTGTTGAAGTGTCATGCAACATTAGTTGATTTCAAAGCTTTAATGTCAGACAGATGTTTTCTGAATCTGTCTCGAAGTCTCCTAATCGTCCTGCCTACATATTGTGCAGGACAATCCGTACAAGTGATGACATAGACTATATGACTGGTGTTACAATTGTAAAATGTATCCATGGTATACTGTCTGTTGTCAACTACGGAACAAAAGGAATTACTCTGAACTACAAATGCACAGCTCGGGCAATCACGAGCTCCGTATTTGTAGTTGCCCTTACAATGGAGCCAGGTTAAAGAGGAATGCACCCATTTGTTAGGTTGAAAAAAGCTAGGTGATAGGAAATTGCCAATGGTTTTAGCCCGTCTCGCTACAATGTTAACCCCCTGTCCAAAATCTGAGAACAGAAAGGGTCAGCATTGAGCAATGGGAGATGCTTATGTACTATCCGTTTAATATCTGGGAACTCTATACTGTATCCCAACACCAGAGAAATGCGACCAGATCTGCCCCGAGTCAAAAAATTGTTGGGGCCGGTCTGTCTTTCACTGCTGGAAACCATGCCTCTGGACTTCTGGGAAACCTGAGACACATTGTTTCCACTATCTGGTTCAAGGAGGGATTTTCTGTCTTTCTGACTTGCAAGGTGAAAGGCTCTATTCAACATCCACTTAGGATAGCCCCTCTGTTGAAAACACTTGTATAATCTTGCCGACTCCATCATAAAGGCAGTGTCATCACTGCAGATGCGGCGGAGACGCAAAAATTGCCCAACAGGTATGCCCTTAACAGAGTGGTGCGGGTGTCCTGAAGTGCCATGTAAAAGACTATTTCCCGATGAAGGTTTTCTATATAAGCCACAAGAAACCCTACCATGTTGAACAGTGAGTTGAACATCTAAGAAGTGTATAGTGCGGGAATCAGAAGTGCCAGTAAAAGACAAGTTAAAAAGGTTGTTATTGAGATTCTCCAGAAATTGGTCAAAAGGAAAAGGATTCTGGCAAATGAGGATCGATCAGATTGTCTATGTATCTATAATACAAGACAATTTTGGCACGAAGAGGGTTACCATCTCCAAAGATGTGGAAGCACTCCCATCAAGCAATGTAGAGATTGGCTAATGAGGGTGAAAATTTGGTGCCAATAGCTGCTCCACACCTCTGGAGAAAGTATACCCCATTGAAAAGAAAGAAATTGTGGCACAACAAATACTGCAACACTTCCCCTATAAATGAACGCAGGTCTGGTGAAAATTTGGTAGATCTTTCTAGCCAAAAGGACACCGTTTTTAAAGCTAAGTGATGGGGGATACATGAATATAAACCCACTACATCACAGGATACCCAAAGAAAATCTGCACACCGAGGCTGGTGGTCCATGATCTTGAGCAAATGATTAATATATTTTAAATAATCAGGCAAGGTATGAACAATTGGTTGCAACTGGCCATCAAGCCATTCGCCCAACTTCTCATTAAGGGAGCTAATGCCCAACACAATGGGCCTCCCCTGGGGTAGGCGAACGGTCTTATGGACCTTGGGTAGATGGTGAAACGTGGACATGATGGGAAACTCAGGCATGAGAGCTTCCGCCTCGTTGGGGGTGAAAGCTCCCATACCTGTGCCTTTCTGGATCAAACCTTTCAGTAGAACCTTATACTGTCTAGTGGGATCTCTGGTGAGAGTAGTATACGTGAATGTATCACCTAGTTGTCTTAATGCTTCAGCCCGATATTGGTCAGAGTCCATTATCACTACTGCTCCGCCTTTGTCTGCGTTTCGGATGATAATGCTAGGATCTTTCAAAAGTTTATCAAGTGACTTCCTCTCATCCCTACTCAAATTATCTTTAAAAGGGGGATGGTGAGAGGATGTGTGTGTTGCTAAATTAAATAAATCACGTTCTACAGCCTTTTGAAAACGATCCATTTCCCCACACCTGGACTGAATAGGGTAAAATGTGGACGTAGCTCACAGGGGAACACGATGGGTGCCCCCTGTGTGTGAATCCGTCTCTAGATGATCTTGGCCCTCACTGGCTAGCTCCTCAAGGTTAGCAACGGCACAATATTCCCTAAACGAGAAGTGTGCAGTCTCTTCCAAATGAGTCTCAACCAAAGCCCTTCTGTTCTCATTGGTATTCGATACATCAAAATAGTGTCTATGAATAGTTAATTTCCTCACAAAACGGTTAATATCCAGAACAGTTTTAAAGGGGTCAAAATGTGTAGCTGAACAAAAACCCAAACCTTTACTCAATAAAGATAAATCCTCACCAGACAATACCTTGCTGGAGATGTTGATAACATTGTGGGTTACTTCTTCTGTTGGTGAGTCCTGAGTGAGTAATGGTTGTGTGCGGCGTCCCCGATTCCTCTTTCCTTGTCTCCTTGTCTTTTTGAAGATCCTTGTTTCTTTTTCTGAAATGTTTTCTTTTTGGGGAGCTGTTCGTTTTTTGTAGCCACTGGTGTACTGGACCGTGGTGCTGTGTTGGAAGTCCCAGGAGGATCCCCTGAGGTGTCGGTTGCTGTATACACTGCCGTCTCATCTGCGAGGTCAGACTCAGGTTCAGAAAAGCTCACTCTTTTTTTATTTGAGCGTGAATGATGGAATCTGTTACCTCTATTGGGTTTTTTCCATGAGTAAACATTGTTCAAATCATAATCTAATTTGTTCCGCAAAAGTTTTTCCTTTTTGCCTTCAATCGTGTCAGTCTCGATAGTATTAATTTTGTTGTTCAAGTTCCGATCCAATTCCTCAAACAATGGACTGTCTTTCAATGACAGAATCTCCTGTTGGTAAATGGAGATTTCTCCTTGTAGTCTTTCTAGTTCAAAGTTCCTAGAGGTAATGATAATCCGCATGAGTTCCGCTGAACAAGTGGACAAAGCCTTAGTCCATTCTTGTTTTAAGGTGTCATTAAATATGTCCATAGTAGGGAACTTTTTGATGTGGAGACCCCTAGGGATACGCTCTGTACTCAGGTATTCCATAAGGGTGGTCTTCTCCCAGTATGCCTTGACCTCCTTTATTAGGCATTTTTCCAATTTGCGAAAGATCAGCTTGATCTGACCAGATCCCCTTGTCCCTGGCTAAGGGCATTCTGTGATTTAGCCCGTAGGGGGTTGTCCCCCAGGGTTCTAAATATGCGACTGTAAGTCGAGGCATCAGAAGTGGTAGTCATGTTGTCTGCCATAATAAAATAAATGAAAAGGAGCTTACCCAAGAGGTTCAAAGTATATGCGTAAGCGTATTACCGCTAGTTGCATCTGGTCCAACCACGAAAAGGTAAGCTTGTCACACCGAGCAAGTTCTTGACACGGAACAGCAAAAATCCAAGGAAGGAAGGGTGGAAGCGCTCCAGGTGTGAGTAATATATTCAAAGAAACAGGTGCAGGTCTGGTCCGTCATCCAGAAAGCATTAAACAAACAAAGTAGTGACCACATTCAGTTGCAATGAATAAGTGTGATACTTTATTTCCAATGTAGAAGTAAAATCCAACAATGGCAGACAAAATGACAATGCCACAGGCATACAGGTTGACGCGTTTCACGGACTACATATCCACTTAGTCATAACCCTGAATACACAACCTATTTCCAAAACATTTATAGACAGATACAGGTGTAAGTGATTAGTTGTGATTCAATCAATGCCTAATACAAAAACGTCCTGAGCTGGTAGACACCTGTCAAAATCCATTTGCACAGAGCAAGTAAGTATAACTTTTTTGTTTTTTGAATCTTTACAATCAAGAACAATCTTTCTCTGGTGCAGCGTTTGCCTAAAAAAAAAAATTATGAAAAAAAACAACATAAAAAACAATGCTAAATTTAAGTGCTAAAATTTATTGTGACAAAAAAAAATTAAGTGCTGAATATCTCAAAACATAAATATTTAATGCATTTGTTAAATCATGCATATATTTTATTG
Organism: Glandirana rugosa; assembly: GCA_018402905.1. Taxonomy (NCBI): domain Eukaryota; kingdom Metazoa; phylum Chordata; class Amphibia; order Anura; family Ranidae; genus Glandirana; species Glandirana rugosa. The sequence continues at coordinate 298,728 of BLSH010241530.1, forward strand.
AATTGACTGCTTTTGAGACTTTAACACAAACATTTGCGTTATTTTAACATAAACATTTGTGCAGTATTTATGCATTGAGCTGTGGGACTGGTTTTCCAGATCTGCCCAGTGTCTGCTCAGTTATATGCCGTTTATGTACAGTAGGTTGTAGAACTCACTGTCATGATCTTTATAATATAGGTCATTTCTTGTCATTATAGAATAATAAGTAGAATTATACATTCTACTGATTATTCTTTATTTTATATAAATAAACTACTTTATTTTATAGCTAAAGACAAACATTTTTTTTGTTTTTTTTTTTGCTATCTGTGTCCCATTGGGGCATTTTTTCTTCCTTTTATGTTCCATAGGCAAAACAGGAAGTGAGAGAAAATCCCTTCAATGTAAGAGAAACTTTGATTGTCACCAGAACTAGAATCTCTAGTGGAAGATTTTCCCTTGTTTAGACAAAATCTCGAACCTAGCAGAATGTTGAGCCCACGTCACTTCCTGTGACATGACATCAGCTGTTCAGCAAATCTGCACGCACTGTGCAGCTCGTCATCGGTTACATCAGCGCTGACATCAGTACACTCGGGAATTTGCATGTCAAATTCCTCAAACCGACGATACAGCGCATGCACACGCAAATATACTAACACTTGCGAAATTTACGGTGTTTGCTGACCAGCCGCCGTCAAACGGTTGCAGGTAGGCTCTTCTGCGCAAATCGCAATAGCTGTTCAGCGGCTCGTGCAGGCGCAGTTGCGGGCGGGCGTGAGTGTGCACATGGGTCGGGCAGACTCGATGTCCGCCAGCGACCCACGATCGCCTTCTACAGAGGCAGAACGGGGATCTGCCAATGTAAACAAGGCAGACCCCCATTCATGGGTACATGACAGTGATCCACTGTTCCCAGTGATCAGGAACACTGAGATCTGTCATGTCCCTGCCAGTCCAGCCCCCACACAATTAGAACACACCTGGGGAACACAGTTAACCCCTTGATTGCCACCAAGAGTTTAACCCCTTCCCTGCCAGTGGCATTTATACAGTAATCAGTGGCTATTTTTAGCTCTCAAAGTGTCAAAAGTGTCTGGTCTGTCTGCCGCAATGTCGCAGTCCCGATAAAAAGATCACCACCATTACTAGTAAAAAAATATATATAGTAAAAAAGCCATAAATCTATCCCCTATTTTGTAGATGCAATAACTTTAGCGCAACCCAATCAGTATACGCCTATTGCTATTTTATTTACCAAAAAGAAGAATACATATCGGCCTAAACTGGGGAAGAAATTAGCTTTTTATATTTTTATTTGGATATGTATTATAGCAAAAAGTAAAAAAAAAAATGTTTTTTTTCAAAATTGTCGCTCTTTGTTTATAGCGCAAAAAATAAAACGGCAGAGGTGATCAAATACCACCAAAAGAAAGCTCTATTTGTGGGGAAAAAAAGACGTCAGTTTTGTTTTGGGTACAATGTTGCACAATTATCAGTTAAAGCGACGCAGTGCCGTATCGCAAAAAACGGCCTGGTCATTAAGGGGGCAAATCCTTCTGGGGCTGAAGTAATTAACAGCTACTATGCCAACCATTGCGTGCAGTCAATGTTTAACTACTGTAAGTGTTGTAATGTAAGCAGACATTAGTGTATTTCGTAAGCGGCAGTTTATTTCGTGTGCTGTATCGTCGGTCAAGGAACTTGACATGCAAATTCCTCAGTGTCCCGATGTCAGCACTAACGTAATTGATGACGCACTGTGCAGTACGCACGGTTTAGTGAAGCAGCTGATGCCACATCACAGGAAGTGACGTGGATTTGACGTTCTGTCAAGTGTGATAATTTGTCCAAACACCCTCTATTACTGTTCTGGTGCCAACCCAGAATTTGTGTTTATTTTTCTTTTACTTTCACATTCAATGATAATGGTAAACAGGACAAATAAAGAGAGTGAGTCTCACTAATGAGGGCATAGACATCAATACAAAACTGACAGGTATTCTGATCCCTCTCCACTCCAACCAAAACAAAAAAAATGTGCCTTTAGTTATACTATAACTAAATATAGTTATACTATACCACTTGACCTCGAGAAGATTTGCCCCCCTTCATGACCAAGCCATTTTTGTGTGATATGGCATTACGTTATTTCAACTGACAATTGCATGGTCATGCGACGCTGTACCCAAATAAAATTTATATAATTATTTCCCACAAATAGAGCTTTAAACAAAAAAGACTGACAATTTTGACAATATTTTTTACGTTCTGCTATAAAACATATCCAATAAAAAATAATTTAAAAAATGAAATTTCTTAATAAATGTAGGCTAATATCTATTCTGCTACATATTTTTGGTAAAAAAATCCCAATAAGTGTATATTGATTGGTTTACGTGAGAAAGCACTGGTATGTTTCCAGTTTCCTGATTGGCAGAGAAAACAGGTGATCCTATTGGACACCTATCTCAGAGGAGAAGGAGGATGTCGCCGGAGCACTGAAAGCATGCTCCCCGCTCGCCGGACTCTGCATACTACCGGTACGCTCCCCGCTCGCCGGACTCTGCACACTCCTGCCTGCTAATAGATGGGGTAAGTGTGGGACTTTGTCCTGACTTCCGTGGGGGGGGGGGGTCTGTCAGTGCCGCAAACCCCGCAGTGGTGAGGGTGCCTGCAATTTACCCCACCTTTGTTATTGGCTGCAATTTACCCCACCTGTGTTATTGGCTGCAATTTACCCTACCTGTGTTATTGGCTGCAATTTACCCTAACTGTGTCATTGGCTGCAATTTACCTCACCTGTGTTATTGGCTGCAATTTACCCCACCTGTGTTATTAGCTGCAATTTACCCTACCTGTGTTATTGGCTGCAATTTACCCTACCTGTGTTATTGGCTGCAATCTACCCCACCTGTGTTATTGGCTACAATTTACCCCTACATGTATTATTGGCTGCAATTTACCCCACCTGTGTTATTGGCTGCAATTTACCCCACCTTTGTTATTGGCTGCAATTTACCCCACCTGTATTATTGGCTGCAATTTACCCCACCTGTGATACTTTCTGCTATATACCCCACCAATGATGCTGGGTCGGTATACTGTGTCCTGTGATACTGGCTGCTATATACCCCACCTGTGATGCTGAGCTGTATACTGTGTCTGTATACTGTGTCCTGTGATGCTGAGCTGTATACTGTGTCCTGTGATACTGAGCTGTATACTGTGTCCTGTGATGCTGAGCTGTATACTGTGTCCTGTGATGCTAAGCTGTGTACTGTGTCCTGTAATGCTGAGCTGTGTACTGTGTCCTGTGATGCTGAGCTGTATACTGTGTCCTGTGATGCTGAGCTATATACTGTGTCCTGTGATGCTGAGCTGTATACTGTGTCCTGTGATGCTGGGGCTGTATACTGTGTCCTGTGATGCTGAGCTGTATACTGTGTCCTGTGATGCTGAGCTGTATACTGTGTCCTGTGATG
>BLSH010241530.1:307404-330686 GCA_018402905.1 Glandirana rugosa
CAGAAGAGGGTCTCCCCCCCCCCCGTGTAGACAGGGGTCGTCCTCTCCTGTCACTAATAACAATTTTTTTTTTTTCGTTGCTTTAATACATGTGCATTAACACTCAATGTGCCATGGATTTAGGCCAGCCATAGATGGTTCAAACCTTGGCTGGCTCAACAGGAGCCAGCTGAGATTTGAACTGTGTATGGGCAGGCTGATTTTACCAAGTTGATCGATCAATCAACTGGGGTACAGCCAGCCTTGCGATTATCGCTAGCAGTTGCTATAACCATAACAATAATCACTGTCCTCTCCTGCTGGGGACAGATGTGCCCCCCCCCCCTCTGGGAGAAGACAAAGTCTCAACAGTATGGATTCCCCTGTCAGAGCTGTCTGTGCTGATGAGGAAATTGTGCAAGAAGAAGTTTGCACCATCAATGGCCTGCCTAACTTGCATACCACTAAAGTGATTGTAAAGACAAATATTTTTAATTAAAGTAAAAAAAGAAGTTTATTCTTATTTGCTTTACAGTTCCTTCTCTTCTGAGGTCCCTCACTGGTGCGCTCTGCTCTGCCTCTTTTCCATATGCCCCCATAGCAAGCTGTTTGCTATAGAGGCACACATGTTGGCACGCTCCTGAGCCAGACTGTGTGTGTCTATAGTTACAAAAAGCATGCAGATAATGAAATAAGGTAAAAAAGTTAGTGTATTGAACCATATTAAGGCAGCCCACTGAAGATGAGCATGGAACTAACAAAAAAAGGACATCTAGCATTTTTTCTGACACAACTCACCACAATGTTTGGTAGTGCCTTGCTGTGCATTGTTAAGTGTTGCAACTCATGTGTTGGAGCTGCATTACCTTGGTACATTGGTCCTAAGAAAAAGTTCTCCACTTTTTTCAATTAGCTATTTCTAAATGTAAAATTGTATTGCTATATTATCTCCAGGAAACACATGACAACAATGATACAGATGATTAAAAAAAAGGGGGGAGTAAGGAGGGTTTTTATACATGTAGTATGTAGGCACGGGACACATCCCTTTCGTGACCCTGGTTACGATGGCCACAGTTAATTATTAATAGGCAAAAAGTGATTGGATACATTCAGAAGTGCTTTTTTTTAACAATTATTTTAACTTATCTAGCTTTTCTATATAACGAATGCAGTCATTTAGAGGTTTGGTGAAATGTGAAACACTTTTGATAATAAATAATATAAATTTTATAGAGATCTACACTTTAGAACAAAAAGAGAGGGACAACTAATGAAGAAAGAAGGATAGGGGGATTTGGTTCCATATGAGGGACAGTTGAGATCTCTGCCATATACCTCATTGTAGGTAGAAGAGGATGTTCAGCCTTTTATAGTCTTCTTCCCCTCATGCAAATCCCATCTCTGCTTCCGGTCTCATCCTTCAGGTAGAAAAGCTGAACTGACCGGCCGGGATGTTCTACTGAGATCTTGGTGTCCTCAGAACATTCACAACATCTAAAGCCAATAAGACAACATGTTTCTATCCTGTTGTCTTTTGTGTCTGTCCTCATTTCTTGGTGAGTCTGGGATACAGAAAAAAGCAGTAATCCATTATGATGGGATCATCTTATTTCTCATCATATTTTATTCTTGGTTACAGGGGTCATGTCACAAACACTTACTCAGTCCTCCTCAGAGATAAAAAAGCCTGGAGAGAGGGTGAAGATGTCCTGTAAAGGATCTGGGTATACATATGCCAGCAACTATATAGCCTGGGTTCAACAGGTTCCAGGGAGAGGACTGACATGGATTGGGAGGATTTATCCTGGTAATGGAGATGTAAAATATTCCTCTTCATATCAGGGAAGATTCACAATAACATCTGACAATTCCATAACCACATCATATCTACAAATAGACAATGTGAAAGTGGAAGACACGGCCACATATTACTGTGCTAGAGACACAGTGATCCAAGGATGGCATCTGTCATACAAAAACATCCAGATGTAATGCTTTCCTCTTACCAGCTGGCTGCACAATATCCTCACTGATATTTCTCTATATCTTATCAAGGCACACACATTCATCATTGCTTCTTCCATTAACCACTTGCCGACCGCCTCATGCAGAAAAACGAATTCAATGTGGCTCCACTGCGCAAATCGCCGTTCATAAATGGCGATTCGTGCGGGCGCCCTCTAGGGCCTGCCGCACGCTGCGTGAGTGTGGCTGCAGGTCGGGCGGACTAGATGTCCACCAGCGACCCGTGGTGGCCTGTTAGAGGCAGAACGGGGGAACCGCCAATGTAAACACGGCAGTTCCCTGTCCTGCCAGGGGACATGACAGAGATCTACTGTTCCATGCATTCAGGATGAGTTAGATCTCTGGTGTGCCTGCCAGCCCAGCCCCCACACAGTTAGAACACAGTGAGGGAACAGACTTAACCCCTTGATTGCCCCTTTAGTGTTAACCTCTTCCCTGCTAGTGACATTTATACAATAATCAGTGGCTATTTTTAGATCTGATCAATGTATAAATGTCATTGGTCCCAAAAAAAAGTGCCAAAAGTGTCCGATCAGTCCGCTGTAATATCGCAGTCCCACTAAAAATCGCAGATCGTCGCCATTACCAGTTTAAAAAAAATAATAAAAATGCCATAAATCAATTCTCATAGTTTGTAGACGTGATAACTTTTGCGCAACCCAATCAATAAACGCTTATTGTGATTTTATTTACCAAAAATATATAGAAGAATACATTTTGGCCTAAACCGATGAATAAATCATTTTTTTTTATATTTTATTTTTGGATAAGTAGTATAGCAAAAAGTAAAAAATATTGGGTTTTTATCAAAATTGTCGCTCTTTTTTTTGTTTATAGCCCAAAGAAGAAAAGCTGCAGAGGTGAGTCAAATACCACCAAAAGAAATCTTTATTTGTGGGGAAAAAAGAACGTCAATTTTGTTTGTGTACAGTGTCGCACGACCACGCAATTTTCAGTTAAAGCGACGCAGTGCCGAATCGCAAAAAGTGCTCTGGTCAGAAAGGGCAGGCTGGGCCTGGGGGGCAGGGTGTAAATTTCCCTCCAGGCTGCCTAACTTACATTCAAAAAACAGCTGCTGTCTGCTGCCATATTTTTTTTAGGAAGTTGGCCGCCGATTGGCTGTGCTGCATTCTGGGAATTGTAGTCCCGACCGCATTCAAGTTCCTGGTGGCGGTGCTTGGAGACTGCAGACAACTGAGCAGTGCAGCACACAGGGGCTTCACAGGGGCCGGCCAGCAACTTCAAGCTGTCATTCTCCTGTTCCGCTGTACCAGGTAACCGCACCTGCTTACTTTCTGCAAGTCCTCTTCACTTCAATAACTTCGCTATCCGGGACACATCACCTTTGTTTCTGATCAGTTTCTTTCATTTATCCCAGGCTGATTTCACTCCTGCTTCATCTCCTCCTCCCTCTGTTTACACATCTCTCCCGCCGGCCAATACAATCTTGCAGTAAGGTCCCTTTCACACGAGTGGAGCCCTTTTTCACGGTGTGCAGAGATTGACCTGTCACAGCTCCATTCTCCTCTATGGAGGATCAGATGAACACGGACCATCTGTCCATGTTCATCAGATCCGATCCGCCAGGCGGATGGAAAATAGGATTTCCATCTGTCTGTTTTTGGCGGATCGGAGTGGATTGGATGTCAGCGGACATGTCACCGCTGACATCCGTCGCACCATAGAGGACAATGGAGCGTCCATTCAGGTCCACCTGAAAAACTGACAGGCAGACCCAAACGATCCGCTCGTGTGAAAGAGCCCTTGGTCAGATGCTCCTTGCACAGATCCTCTTATCTGTTTCTCATTCATTTTCTCCTCTCTCCTGTTTTGTAATTCTGACCTTTGCTCTCCTCATATAAATCACTGCAGCCTCTGGTCTCAGATCTGGGCATTCCACAGATGTACTTGGGCTGACACCCTTTCCATCCCAGCTTACTTTTATCTAATAGTTTTGTCAGAATCATTCATCTAGCACATGCAGCCCTTCAATCTTCATTAACTTATACTACTGAATTAGGGCTCATTCACACTAGTGTGATGACTGGCGTTTTTCCACAGTGGAAAAATGCCAGTCACTGCTAGAGCACATAGAATACAACTGTTTTCTATGTGCCCCGTTTACACTGCAGCGCAGCCCAGAGATGCATGCTACATTTTATCACAGTGTACTGGATGGCACTGACATAGTTATCAATCAGTCTTCAAACTGTCAGCAACGTAGCAGCATTTTTTCCTTCCAGTGACCCCAGAGCACATGTCACAAACATTATGGCACTATTAGCCCTATTCCCTCCTCCACCCGGGGGGGGGGGGCACAGTTTGCTATCTTCACCAGCGGCGGCTGGGAAGGGGAAAAAAAAAAGCCAGCCCGGCCCCCTGCAGGAGACGTCGGTATATTGACTTTTATCTTTATTTTTTTTCCTCGGCTCCTTGCTGTCAGCTGACAGCAAGTAGTGAGCCGATTGGTCAGTCATTAAAGTCTATGTGTGTGCGCTGAACAGGCGCACACACATAGTCTGATTGGCTGCCCCTGAGCCATCAGAGTCAATGACTCTCTGTCATTGGATGCTGTGGGCGGGGGCAGGACTACAGCAGACGTGCTGGCTGTGTGATTACTCATGCAGGCCCAGCACTCCGCTGGAACTTCCGAGCACACTGTCAGCATGCTCTCCGCAAGTGCGGCCTCTGCATACTGTCAGCCCGCTCTCCACATGCCGATCTCTGCAACACTAACAAAATACAATATGGGGTTTTATGCGTGTGGGAAGTGTGCAGCTTGTAAGAGCGTGAAGCATAACCTTAAGAAAAGGAAAGAATTTATAGCTAATGTGACTCAGAGAAAATATAACATAAAAAATCTTATTACTTGCACTACAGAAGGGGTCGTCTACATGCTGGAGTGCGATTGTGGCCTCCAGTATGTAGGTCGAACCACTAGAGCCCTCCATATAAGAATTGGAGAGCACATTAGCAATATAAGAAGAGGTGTACGAACACATAGTGTGTCAAAACATTTTAGAACACACCATGATAGAGACCCTAGGGGTTTAAAATTCTGGGGGGTCGAGAAAGTCGCAAAGCACTGGCGGGGAGGTAATTTTGTCAGGAAAATAAGCCAGAGAGAGTCTTTCTGGATTTATGAGACTCAAGTTTTTAGCCCTGCGGGTATGAATGTGGAATTCGATCTTAATTGTTTTATTTCTGACAGATAGTTTATTTTATTTATCGTATATATTTTTTTTAAGTGAAAGTGCTTTTTCTCACAGATAATTTACTTTATTCATTTTTTATGTGAAAGGATGGCCATGAGATGACGTCACTACAAATGAATTCATATTGAATGAATTTTATGTATTAGTTTAGAAATATTATTCAGTTCTTTTTGCAATTTAGTATCTTGCTAGTATAAAGGTTGTGTGATGGTTTTTGGCCACTAGATGGCGCATCCCAACTAGCTTGCAATAAGTGATTTGTGTCTTTTCTACAAGCACTGTGATCCAAGGCGGAGTGCAATAGTCTACAAGGCTGCCGTTTAATCAGAGTGATTTCTCCTTTGTTGCTTTGATTGGGTCACCAAGAGCCTGCCTGGCTCCATACCCGCTGATGAGGTTCCGCTTCTGGGAACGTAACATGTACGGGAGGAGCCGGTAGTGACGTCATCTCTAGGCTACCCTGTGCGACTGACACGCCAGTCAATTGTAACCACGCTCGTATTCCTGCACCTGGAGATAGGTACATAAACATGTGAGTGTTTTATCTTATTTTTATGATGTGATTAAAGTTATGACAGAGAGCATTAGATCTGGTGTTTATTTTTTATGGACCTGATGCGATTTTTATGGATCTGATGCGATTTGTGGATTTGATGCGGTTCCAAAAACGCATGGTGGAAGCTGGAAGTGCGAAGGCTTGCTTCTAAAAGTGCTGTGACCTCTGGGAGGTCGAATCTGTGAGGTGAGAGGCTGGAGTGACTGGTGGAGGGGCACTGCTACACACCTTTGCTAGCTGTCACGGTGTACTACTTCCTATACCAGGATATCATTCCGAAATGGACTATTGCATATATATTTAAATGTTTTGTGTGAATTTTAGCTCTCCACATTTATACCCATATTTGATCTCTGCAACACTGCCAGCCTGCCTATTAGATGGGGTAAGTGCGCGACTTGTCCCGACTTCGGGGAGGGGGGGCTGATGACTGTACCCTATCTGGGGCTCTGTAAACTGCTACCTGGAAATCTGTATACTGCTACCTGTGGCTCTGTATACTGATACCTGGGATCCTGTATACTGCTATCTGGGACCCTGTATAGTGCTACCTGGAACCCTGTATACTGCTACCTGGGAATCTGTATACTGCTACCGGGGGACACTGTATATTGCTACCTGGAGCTCTGTATACTGCTACCTGGGGCTCTGTATACTGCTACCTGGGGCTCTGTCTGCTGATACCTGGAACCCTGCATACTGCTACCTGGGACCCTGTATACCGCTACCTGGGGCTCTGTATACTGCTACCTGAGACCCTGAATACTGCTACCTGGGGCTCTGTATACTGCTACCCAAGGCTCTGTATACTGCTATTTGGTGACTCTGTATACTGCTATATGTTGACTCTGTATACTGCTACCTGGGACCCTGTATACTGCTACCTGGGGCTCTGTATACCCCTATCTGGTGCTCTGTATACCGCTACCTGGGGCTCTGTATACCCTTATCTGGTGCTCTGTATACTGCTACCTGGGACCCTGTATACTGCTACCTGGGGCTCTGTATACCCCTATCTGGTGCTGTGCATACTGCTATCTGCGACCCTGTATACTGCTACCTGGGGCTCTGTATACCCCTATCTGGAGCTCTGTATACTTCTACCTGGGGCTCTGTATACTTCTACCTGGGGCTCTGTATACTTCTACCTGGGGCTCTGTATACTGCTACCTGGGACCCTGTATACTGCTACCTGGGACCCTGTATACTGCTACCTGGGACCCTGTATACTGCTACCTGGCACTCTGTATACTGCTACCTGGGACTCTGTATACTGCTACCTGGGGCTCTGTATACTGCTACCTGGGACCCTGTATACTGCTACCTGGGACTCTGTATACTGCTACCTGGGACCCTGTACACTGCTACCTGGGACCCTGTCTTCTGCTACCTGGGGCTCTGTATACCCCAATCTGGCGCTCTGTATACTGCTACCTGGGGCTCTACATACTGCTACCTGGGACCCTGTATACTGCTACCTGGGACCCTGTATATTGCTACCTGGGGCTCTGTATACCCCTATCTGGGGCTCTGTATACCGCTACCTGGGGCTCTGTATACCACTCCCTGGGGCTCTGTATACTGCTATCTGGGACCCTGTATACTGCTATCTGGGACCCTGTATACTGCTATCTAGTACCCTGTATACTGCTATCTGGAGCTCTGTATACCCTATCTGGGACCCTGTATACTGATATATGGTGATTCTGTATACTGATATATGGTGATTCTGTATACTAATATATGGTGACTCTGTATACTGCTATCTGGGGCTCTGTATACTGCTATCTGGGGCTCTGCATTCTGTTATATGGTGATTCTGTATACTGCTATCTGGGACTCTGTATACTAATATATGGTGATTCTGTATACTGTTATATGGTGATTCTGTGAGTGTACACTGCTATCTGGTAACTCTGTATACTCCTATCTGCTGATGCTGTATATACCACTATCTGGTGATGCTGTATACCCTATCTGGTGACACTGGGCTGTATACTCCTAAAACAAGGTTAAGGGGTGGGGCTTATGAGAAGTGGGAGGGGTCAAAAAGGAACAGCGGGGTCTGGTGCCCCCATCCTAAAATGTCACCAGCCGCCACTGATCTTCACCCTGGGCACTGGATGACCTTGTCCCCACTCTGCACAGAGGGATCAAGTCTCAGGAATCGTACAGTGCATGATGGCCTGTAGGTCCTGCTGGGAGCTGGCCATAGCCTGTGGGTCCTGCTGACCTGTTGGGCCTGATGGCCATGGTCTGTGGGACCTGCTGGCCACTAGCCTAGTGTGACCCAGTAAAACCATGTGGGCATGGATGGTGAGCTGATTCGGTGGTTCAGTGGACCACTTGACTGGACTTGCCCCCCAGGCCTAAGGCTGCCAGCCCTCCTCTGAGGAAGGGGGCAAATCCTTCCGGGGCTGAAGTGGTTAAAGCCTATATAATTCTCTCATTTACAACTGATCCTTATTCTTCTCTTCCTTCTTTTCTCTATCTGCTTCATAAATTGTGCAGGTCATGTCCTCTCCCTTTTACCCCTCCGTCTCCCTCCCCAAAAAGCCAGGTAACACTTTGTGGAGCTAGAAAGAAAACCCATCCTCTGCAAAGCTGCACCAGTTTTTGCACTCTCCATCTTTAGTAAATCAACCCCATAGTGTAGTGTATGTCAATCAATTTATTTAAAAAGTGCAATAAAATATACTTAGATCTAGCACCTTACAGAGAGAAATTGTCCTTCGCTATGTATTATAGCGTGGCTTTGAGCGTGTGTGCTTCCCTTGAGGACGTTATTCTCTAACGAAACAGCCGCCGGGTCGCCAAGCCCACACGCTGCCGGACATGAGCAATTGCAATACAAACTGTAAAGGACAATTTCTCTCTGTAAGGCGCTAGATCTAAGTATATTTTATTGCACTTTTTAAATAAATTGATTGACATACACTACACTATGGGGTTGATTTACTAAAGATGGAGAGTGCAAAAACTGGTGCAGCTTTGCATGCTAGCCCATCAGCTTCTAACCTCAGCTTGTTCAATCAAGCTTTGACAATAAAACCTTGAAGCAGATTGGTTTCTGTGTGGAGCTGCACCAAATTTTTCACTTTCAACCCCTATGTGCGGTCTCCCTTTTTGGTGCAACTGTGGGATCTGGAATATTTCATCCTAAAGTGGAGAAGCAGCCGACCGAGATTGTCCTGTCTATGAGGGAGGAATGCTGTGTTCTTCCTGGCTTCAGATGACCATGACCTGTTCCTCTGCTTAGTGATTTATATCACTTCAAAGCGTATTGTGTTTTGCTTTCTGGTAAGCCCCCATCTTTACTGGTGACAGATATCACATTGGTGGAAGTTTGTTTTTTGAAGGCATTCACGTATACACAGTGGCGGCTGGTAAAATTTTAGGATGGGGGGGCTCCAGACCCCGCCCTTCCTTTTTGACCCCTCCCATTTGACATAAGCCTCACCCCCTATAGTTTCCACCCCTTGTGTCAGGAGTATACAGCCCAGCATCACCAGATAGGGTATACAACATCACCAGATAGTGGTATATACAGCATCACCAGATAGGAGTATACAGAGTCACCAGATAGGGGCATACAGAGTCACCAGATAGCAATATACACTCACAGAGTCACCTTATAGTAATATACAGAGTCACCATATAGCAGTATACAGAGCCCCAGATAGGGGTATACAGAAGCACCATATAGCAGTATATAGGGTCCTAGATAGCAGTATACAGAGCCCCAGATAGCAGTATACAGGGTCCCAGATAGCAGTATACAGGGTCCCAGATAGCAGTATACAGGATCCCAGATAGCAGTATACAGGGTCCAAGGTAGGGTATACATAGCCTCATATAGCAGTATACAGGGTCCCAGGTAGCAGTATACAGGGTCCTTGATAGAGTATGCAGAGCCCCAGATAGCAGTATACAGTGCCCCAGATAGCAGTATAAAGAGCCCCAGACAGCAGTATACAGAGTCCCAGATAGCAATATACAGGGTCCCAGATAGCAGTATACAGAGTCCCAGATAGCAGTATAAAGGGTCCTAGATAGCAGTATACAGGGTCCCAGATAGCAGTATACAGGGTCCCAGATAGGGTATACAGAGCCCCAGATAGCAATATAGAGGATCCCAGATAGCAGCATTATACAGAGCACCAGATAGCAGTATACAGAGTCCCAGATAGCAGTATACAGAGTCCCAGATAGCAGTCTACAGGGTCCCAGATAGCAATATACAGAGTCCCAGATAGGGTATACAGAGCCCCAGATAGCAGTATACAGGGTCCCAGATAGCGGAATACAGGGTCCTAGGTAGCAGTATACAAGGTTCCAGATAGGGTATACAGAGCCCCAGGTAGCTGTATACAGGGTCCCAGATAGCAGTATACAGGGTCCCAGTTAGCAGTATATAGAGTCCCAGATAGGGTATACAGAGCCCCAGATAGCAGTATACAGGGTCCCAGATAGCAGTATGCAGGGTCCCAGATAGCAGTATACAAGGTCCCAGATAGGGTATACAGAGCCCCAGATAGCAGTATACAGGTTCCCAGATAGCAGTATACAGGATCCCAGATAGCAGTATACAGAGTCCCAGATAGGGTATACAGAGCCCCAGATAGCAGTATACGGGGTCCCAGATAGCAGTATACAGGGTCCCAGATAGCAGTATACAAGGTCCCAGAGAGGGTATGCAGAGCCCCAGATAGCAGTATACAGGGTCCCAGATAGCAGTATACAGGGTCCCAGATAGCAGTATACAGGGTCCGAGATAGCACTATACAGGGTCCCAGACAGGGTATACAGAGCCCCAGATAGCAGTATACAGGGTCCCAGATAGCAGTACTGTATATAGAGCCCCAGATAGCAGTATACAGGGTCCCAGATAGCAGTATACAGAGCACCATATAGCAGTATACAGGGTCCCAGATAGGGTATACAGTCACCAGATCCCCCCCCCCAAAGTTGGGACAAGTCCCGCACTTACCCCATCTAATAGGCAGGCTGGCAGTGTTGCAGAGATCGGCATGCAGAGAGCGGGCTTACAGTATGCAGAGGCAGCGCTTGCAGAGAGCATGCTGATGCTGACAATATGCAGACAGCTGGAAGAGGACTGTCCTCCTCTCCTCGTGTGGACAGTCTGGTCGGAAGTCCCGGCGGAGTGCTGTGCCTGCATGAGTAATCACCCAGCCAGCGCGTCCGCCATAGTCCCGCCCCCGCCCACAGCATCCAATGATAGAGAGTCATTAGCTCTGATGGCTCAGGGGGCAGCCAGACTATGTGTGTGCGCCTAGTCAATCGTCTCACCTTTTGCTGTTGGCTGACAGCAAGGAGCCAAGAAAAAAAAAAAAAAGTCCATATACCGGCGCCTCCTGCAGGGGGGGGGGCGGGCTGACTTTTTTTTTTTCCTTCTCAGCGGCAGGGAGGCAGCACTCAAGCGTCCCTTATACACCCGGCGCCACTGCGTATACAGCACATTGGTGCACCTTATGAATTTCTATGCACGAAAGCACCTTATTCAATATTTATGGACTGTTTGCACATGAATTATGTTTTGCACAGAAGCATTTTTTTTCTTTACTGCATTTTTTTATCTTTGATTGACTTCCTTTATACCTTTGTTTGATCTGAATGTATGATTTATATTATTTAGTGCTGCACTTAATTGTATCAGTTTATTTGCCTTTGTGTTTGGGTTAGTGTTCAGCTGCTATTTATCACTTTCCTATTAATTAGGAACACTAGCACAGATTTTTCACTGCCTTAAATCCAGGTGGATTATACCTTGTTTTTTTTTCAGGACAAATTGAGCCTTCATTTGGTAGTAATAGTTGTAGATATCTCCTGATTTTTTTTATTATCAAAGGAAAACTGGTACAAAATAGTAATGCTTTTATTTTTTAAATTTAGCTGTATACAGTAGCCTACCACCAAAAAATAACCCAAAATAGATT
Source organism: Glandirana rugosa (assembly GCA_018402905.1). Classification (NCBI taxonomy): domain Eukaryota; kingdom Metazoa; phylum Chordata; class Amphibia; order Anura; family Ranidae; genus Glandirana; species Glandirana rugosa. The sequence goes on from BLSH010241530.1 coordinate 319,140, forward strand.
CTCCTGCTCCTGACGATCGCAAGGATACCACGTAAGTGTATGTTATTTGCTGTTTGTACCCATAGTAGCAATAGTGGGCATTTTGCTTTTTTCTTTTGTTCTACCTAGAACACACAGACACTAACTGACACTGATACTAATTTAAGAAAAAAACATCCTGTCCAGAATACACTGACCCTGACTTGAACTGTGACCCTTACTTGATCCAAACACTAACCCTAGGACTGACCTAGATCAAACCTTGATCCCTGATTTTTTTTAATTTTTAATTTTATTTTTTAATTAATTATTTATTTAGTTTGCATTTTTTAAAACACACTTTTTTTTTCTTTCTGCAAGGAACAAGAAAGATACAATCCATTCTTATTCTCCAATCACAGAAAGAAAAACACAAGGGCAGGCTTCATAGAGACTGATCACTGTGGTAGCCAATTAGAGGCTACCACAGCGATCAGGTGACTTGGAATTGTGAGATCTGGGTCCAGATTGTTATTATGGGGCCCGGGGCTCTTGGTGAGACCATGGTCTCTGTATTGGGTGCGTTCCCAACACAAAGGTGTAGGGAGGAGCCGCAGAGCGTCATTACGCCACTTCTGGTCTGGAGCCGTGGGGAACGCACAGACTTCCTTGTTTGTTAACCCAGTGCTATTTTTTGACTGCATTGAAGCAGTTTTTTTCAATTTGCTTATTTTTAAATAAGTTTGGCAAAAATATATTGCGCTATTCTGGGCAGCATTTCTTTTCACATATGGAGGACATGGAGGGGCTGGCAGGATAAAGCGGAGAACAACGCTGCAAACTTCAGGAAAACAAGCTACACAGTGGCTTATACTATGGAGGCAAGACACCTCCTTGAGGGGACTACTTTCTGGTAAGTGGATTTCCACAGGGGTATTATCACCAGCACATTTTTTACCCCACTGAGAAGTTAGAGGATACTAAGGAGCACTGATCACTTTATATGGACACATACCTCGTCTATGAAAAAACTGCTTTTGTCTGATTTGACATGGTATTTATTGTGATCCAAAGAGTAGTCTTCTGAACCATCCAGGGATTTTTTATTCATTCCTTAACTTGTTCAGTCACTGATCTTAATTTGTGAAATATTTTTTTCACTTTTTCAGAAAATTGGATTTTGGAAAGAGGCCATCCATTGGCTCATCAATATGGACATTTGAAAAAGCACAGAGCACTTATATATAAATACTTATAAATATACTCACCTGCATGCTGGAAGTTTAATGTCTTCACCTACTAATTATTTGTTTATTTATATTTATCTGTATGCTGGAAAATTAATGCGGTTATGAAGACATTCACCATTCATTTATTACTCTAAAAAAATTATTTTCACGGCCACACATACAAGTACAAAGGCCATTTTGAAATTTGTATTCAATTGCACACAAGCATACCAGCAATTACCATAGAGCAGTGCCAATCCTACTACTTTACACCTTACAATTACCCAGTCTTTACCTAAACAGGTGCAAGACATAAGTAGGGGCAGCAGCTCCCCACCACACCTATAGTACACCACTGCACGGGGATACCCTGCTTTCTATTTCTTTTTCACAGCCATGTGCCCACACTTGCAATGCCATCGCCACGGAGAGGCGAGGGAGCTGAGCAAGGCTTTGGGGCAGCCGCATTGCTGGACCATGGGACAGGTGAGTGTGTGTTTATTAAAAGTCAGCAACTACACTTTTTGTAGCTACTGACTTTAAATAAACACAAAAATGAATGGAACTCTGCTTTAACACAGCCCAGTAGTCCCCTGATGAGGTCACATGTGGTGCGACGTAACACGTCGGGAGGAGCCGAGAGATGTCACTTCTGTGTCACGGCCAGACCGGAAGTACCATAGAGGAGTGCTTTTTACCCACTGTGCTTTTTTGAATATATGGAATGTGAGTGTAAATACACATATATTTTTAATAAATATGTAAAACGGTTTTACATGAGAGTTTTTTTACCCTATAAGTGACCATACTTGAGAGTAATGTGGAAAGCAGGATCGAAAGTGAAGATATACAAAAAGCACATAAGAGATCCTAGCACTGAGGAGAAGTGCACCAGCAAGCTTGTTTGATCTATATGAGAATATAGGTCAAACTTGAAGGTGAGCGCACTTTTATGGTGAAACACATGGTGGATGTTTAACCATTTGCCTACTGGGCACTTTCACCCCCTCCCTGCCCAGGCCAATCTTCCGCTTTCAGCACTGTCACACTTTAAATGACAAACACTGTACCTATATGAAATGTTTAATATTTTTTTCACACAAATAGAGCTTTACTTTGGTGGTATTAAATCACCACTGGGATTTTTACTTTTTGCTAAACAGAGACCGATATTAAAAAAAAAAAAAAAAAAGCATAATTTTTCATAGTTTGTTATAAAATTTTGCAAACGGGTAATTTTTCTGCTTCACTGATGTACGCTGATGGCACTGATGGGCACTGATAGGTGGCACTGATGATTATTGATAGGTGACACTGATGAGGCTGCACTGATAGGTGGCACTGATGGGCACTGATAGATGGCGCTGAATGGCATTGAGAGGTGGCACTGATAGGCAACACTGGTGGGCACAGATTGGCAGCACTGGTGGGACTGCACTGATAATCAGAACACTGATAATCGTGCCCTGATTATCAGTGCTGATGTCCCTTTAACAGAGTTTCTTCAACTCTCACTTGTGTTTACATCCTGTGATCAGCTGTGATTGGCCCTTTATCCCGATCTGTGATCAAAAGGACTCAGTGTTCACAGAGCACACCACCCGCGTGCCGCAAGGGAGAAGCGGGTAGTGGAATCATGGGAGGATGTCCATGTATGCCCTCCCAGCAAAGTAAGCCAATGCTGTAGCCGTCTTTTGGCTATAGTGAAGGTGAAAATTGGTTAACATTGCTGGATAAAGTGGTTCACATAAGGAATAAAGTGGATAAAGAATATATGTTTGATGAACTGTTTACACACTGGACACTTAAATAGGGATTTGAATGCACATTAGCAAACTGTCACAGGACTTTTGCACTTTAGATCTTTTGCACCTTGTTGTTAAACTGATATTAAACTTTTCTTAAAAATAACAAACATGTTATACTTACCTGCTCTGTGCGATGGTTTTGTCGAGAGCAGCCCTGATCCTCCTCTTCTTGGGTCCCTTGCTGGTGCTACTGGCCCCTCCCTCCTGCCGAGTGCCCCCACAGCAAGCAGCTTGCTATGGGGACACCCAAGCTGAGCTGCTGCTCTGTGTGTCTATTCAGACATGGAGCCGTGGATTAGCCCCACTCAGGGCTGCAATCAGGGGGGTACAGTCAGTACTCGTGTAAGGGGCCCGAGCATCTCAAGGGGCCCGGCGAAGGGCTTGCTCCCCGCCTCCCCTCACATGAAAACAGAAACTGTCATCTGCAGTAGGCAGCCGCCAGCCTGTGTGGCGCCCACAATGGAGAACAATGGAAAATACAAGCCTGAGCCTACAGCCCTCCACCACTGCCTTTCACTAGCACTGCCACCACCACCCCACCAGGATGCAGAGGAGGGTGGAGAGGTGGGCGGATCCCACGTGTGTGCAGGTCGGGGCCCGCTGTCAGGCAGGCTTCGCTCCTGTACTGCAATGTGCGCCGGTCTGTGCAGGCAGGGGGAGAAGGGATTGGGCAGTTGGTGTCAGTGGAGGGCATGGAGGAGGATGTCAGGGTGGAGGAGCCCCCTTCACTCTATTGTGTGTGCAGGTCAGGACCCGCTGTCAGGAAGGCTCCGCTTCGGTACTACAGTGTGCGCCGGTCTGTGTGAAGGGGGGCAGTTGGTGCCAGCAGAGGGCCCAGTTGAGGAGAAGGTCAGGGTGGAGGAGTCCCTCACCGCTCTTTCTTTCAGCTGCCGCCGGAGAACATGGTGCAGATGGGATACAGGCGCTCAGCTATCCCTCCTGGTACTGCTGGACAGGTAAGAGCTGTAAAGACTGGTACTTCTCAAGGTGTGTATGACACTGCCTCCCACCTTTGACACTGCCCCCCACCTGTCCTGCTGTCCCCCACCTGTCCTGCTGCCCCTTCACCTGTTCTACTGCCCCCCACCTTTCCTGATGATCCCCCTTCCTGTCCTGCTGTCCCCCACCTGCCCCACTAACCCCCACCTGTCCCGCTGACCCTCTCCCATGTTACTTCCCTCTCCAGTTTTGCTGCCCCCCGCCTGTTCCCGTGCCCCCTTTCATCCGGCTGCCCCCTCCTCTCAAATAGAAAACACAGAATTCCAAGCTTAACTTACCAACCAGTCTGTCACCAAATGAATTCACCTGTCTAACAGTAGCGTTTAAAAGGCAGGGGATTGGTTACACACATTTGCAAGTGTATGCGTAAGCTGCAGGCCCAGACAAGGCTCCCTGTGTACTGCAGACCTAACTCTGTATAAGAGGCTTCACAGTGGAAGCACTTACAATTTAATGGATAGATGGAGGACAGGTGACTGGAGGAGCCCAACCCTCCTTAAAGGTACAGGACCAGGCACCCAGCCGTGGCCCAATGGCGGCTACGGTGCTGGTGTGCGCCCAAAGGTACAATACAAAACAGCGTCACTGTCCACCACCTATAACTGGCCACTACAGCAAGGAGCTATGGAAAGCCATCTACAAACAAAAAACACAGAATTCCAAGCTCAACTTACCGACCAGTCTGTCACCAAACGAATTCACCTGTCTAACAGTACTGAATTCGTTTGGTGACAGACTGGTTGGTAAGTTAAGCTTGGAATTCTGTGTTTTTTGTTTGTAGATGCCTTTCCATAGCTCCTTGCTGTGGTGGCCAGTTATAGGTGGTGGACAGTGACACTGTTCTGTATTGTAACTTTGGGCGCACACCAGCACCGCAGCCACCATTGGGCCACGGCTGGGTGTCTGGTCCTGTACCTTTAAGGAGGGTTGGGCTCCTCCAGTCACCTGTCCTCCATCTATCCATTAAATTGTATGTGCTTCCACTGTGAAGCCTCTTATACAGAGTTAGGTCTGCAGTATACAGGGAGCCTTGACGGGGCCTGCAGCTTACGCATACACTTGCAAATGTGTGTAACCAATCCCCTGCCTTTTTTAACGCTACTGTTAGACAGGTGAATTCGTTTGGTGACAGACTGATCGGTTAGTTGAGCTTGGAATTCTGTGTTTTTTGTTTGTAGATGCCTTTCCATAGCACCTTGCTGTAGTGGCCAGTTATAGGTGGTGGACAGTGACGCTGTTTTGTATTGCCCCCTCCTCTCATACTGCCCCCCTCCTGTCAGGCTGCTCTTCTCCTGTGACACCCCCCCCCCATCTCTCTGCCCCCCTGCTGTCTCCCTGTCCCCTCCTAACACACTGCACCCCACCTGTCCCACTGCTCCTCTCCTGTGGTAGGAAGAGATGGGACTGGAGGAGGACATGGGATGGATGAGATGGGACTGAAGGAGGAATGGGATGGAGGAGATGGGACTGCAGGAGGAGAATCACGTGGCAGGGAGAAGATGGGCTGGAGTAGGAGTACATGGGATGGAGGAGATGAGACTGCAGGAGGAGGAGGACATGGGATGGAGGTGATGGGGCTGGAGGAGGAGGACGTGTGATGGAGGAGGTGGAACCGATGTAGGAGTACGTGGGATGCAATAGATGGGACTGCAGGAGGAGGAGGAGGACGTGGGATGGAGAAGATGGAACTGGAGGAGGAGTATGAGGAGGATGTGGGATGAAGGAGATGGGACTGAAGTAGGAGTACATGGGCTGGAGGAGGAATGGGATGGAGGAGATGGGGCTGGAGGAGGACATAGGATGGAGGAGATGGGACTGGACTAGGATGAGGATGTGGGATGGAGGAGATGGAACTGGAGTAGGAGTACATGGGATGGAGGAGAAGGAACTGGAGGAGGAATGGGATGGTGGAAATGGGACTGGAGGAGGACATGGGATGGAGGAGATGGGGCTGGGGGAGTATGTGGAATGGAGGAGATGGGATTGCAGGCGAAGGAGGATGACATGGGATGGAGAAGGAGGATGACATGGGATGGGCCTTTGCGGGATGGCCAGTGGGCAGATTCGGTGGGACGGACAGTGGTCGGGCCCTGGGGTAATTTGGTGGTTAGGCCCAGGAGGAGGGGGGCAGGCCTAAGGCTGTGTCAAAATTTATGATGGCTGCCCTGGCCCCACTCCCTCTCTTCATTGGCTCACTGACTTTGACAGCAGTGGGAGCCAATGGCACAGCACTGCCATCTCGGCCAATGAGGAGGGAGAGTCCCAGGCAGCCGAGACACTCCTGCAACATTGCTTGATCAAGATGGGCTTTGGTAAGAATTAGGGGAGTTGAGGGGGGCTGCTGCACACAGAAGGTTTTTTCTCTTAATGCATAGAATACATTAAAATAAAAAAAACCTTCTGACTTTACAAGCACTTTAATTAATTTATTAATTAATTTGTGGTTTAATGTCACATTTATAACATATTGCTCAAACACTGGGAGCACTTTTAAATCTTGCACTTTATTATTGTATATAAATGAATTTCATGAAAAATAAAATGAATATTAAATGCATGTATATAAATTGATATTTCTAAGAAAAGGAAAAACATTTTATTTATTTATAAGAAGAATTTTTTAAGCACAAATCAATATAATTCAACTGTATTTATTGATTCACATATCACATGGTGAGCACCACATTTAAAATATACCTATAGTGAGTAAGTAATCAAATAAAAAAAAAAAAAACCAAATACTGGTAGTTTTTCAACCAACATAGGTGTAGATCGTTTCTATGTAGGATCTGCTATAAATGTACAGTACAGAGAAGGGAAGCCATAAAACATCCCAATTGCTGACAGTCAGTCAGAGTTAATACAGCACAGAAGCCCACAGTAGGTTTTCCTGCAATAATCTGCAGAGGTAAGGGTCGCCTGCTTTAATTCATCCTTTTCCAGGGCCAGGTCTGTGTATGGCAGGAAAAGTAACAGAATAGGGAGTTTGTTTCCCATTATCCTCCTAAGCAGAGCCCAGATGTGCAGTGCCAAGGAGGAGCCTGCTGTGTGAACACAATGCACATGTAGATCCCGATCGCTGTATATGCATCTGCAGATCTGTGGTTATCGCTGGTGGGGAAGAGAGCAATTTTTATGGACACGGAGACGCCGCCATTCCTGCACATATACGCACAGCATGTGTGTTCACTCTATAACTGGGATACTCCCCCTCACACACCAAGTGAGATTGTGACTGCTATCCCCAAAAATCCATATATCTATGACACATGATATCTATTGTTTGGAGCTGTCCGGCTGGATCTCCCCTTGGGAATTCAGTTTGAAACAGTTTGGGCATTGCTGGTGTGTTACTCCCTTTTCCACTCCAGGGAGCATTTTCTGAGGCATATTTACCATCGGTCCCAATAATTTGTGCAGTGGTGTCATTTGCTTGTCATATGAGGAGCCTGTTTTGAAATCATCTCTGAGAATACAACTTTTCTGCAGCATTACGCCTGAAGAAAGGACAAGCTCCTGAAACGCGTCAGGAATTTTAGAAGGATTTCACTCCATAAACGTTCATATGAATTATTTTATTCCATGTTTGTAATGTTTTAGTTGGTATACCTGGCTGTGGTTTGGTTTCAACAGAACCCCTCATTTTCCACTTCTTGATTAGAGTTTGAACACTGCTGATTGGCATTCTCAGTTCCTTGGATATCTTTTTATATCCCTTCCCTCTTTTATACAGTTCAACTACCTGTTCCTGCAGATCCTTTGACAATTCTTTTGCTTTCCCCATGACTCAGAATCCAGAAACGTCAGTGCAGCACTGGATGAAAGGTGCAAGGGTCTGTCAGGAGTCCAGAAACTCATTGACCTTTTATACACACACACTAATTACACAGGTGAGGATGGTTACCTTTAATAGCCATTCAAACCCCTTTGTGTCAACTTGTGTGCATGTTATCAGGCCAAAATCACCAGGGTATGTAAACTTTTGATCAGGGTCATTTGGGTAGTTTCTGTTGTCATTAGGATATAAAAAGAGTAAACACAGTTGCTTGATAATAAATGGCTTCAGCCAAACACTAACTATGAGTGAAAGAAATGTTTTTGTGTTATCATTCATATTCTCTGAAAAATGGCTAAGAAATCATAAATTCTGCCAGGAAGTGTAAACTTGTTAGCACAACTGTATATATATTTCAACATCTTTTCCTTTTCTGGCTTTTCAATGTAACAAATGCAATCATTTAGGGGGTCGATGAAGTATGTAGGGCAGTAAAAGACTAACAGTTAAATAATATATTTGTTATAGAGATCAGGCCAAAAAGAGGGACAACTGATGAAAAGAGAGGGACAGAGGGATTTGGTTCCATATGAGGGACAGTTGAGATCTCTGCCATATACCTCATTGTAGGTAGAAGAGGATGTTCAGCCTTTTATAGTCTTCTTCCCCTCATGCAAATCCCATCTCTGCTTCCGGTCTCATCCTTCAGGTAGAAAAGCTGAACTGACCGGCCGGGATGTTCTACTGAGATCTTGGTGTCCTCAGAACATTCAGAACATCTAAAGCCAATAAGACAACATGTTTCTATCCTGTTGTCTTTTGTGTCTGTCCTCATTTCTTGGTAAGTCTGGGATACAGAAAAAAGCAGTAATCCATTATGATGGGATCATCTTATTTCTCATCATATTTTTATTCTTGGTTACAGGGGTCATGTCACAAACACTTACTCAGTCCTCCTCAGAGATAAAAAAGCCTGGAGAGAGGGTGAAGATGTCCTGTAAAGGATCTGGGTATTCATATAGCTGCTGCTATATACATTGGGTTCAACAGGTTCCAGGGAGAGGACTGACATGGATTGGGAGGGTTCACCCTACTGATAATGGAGATATAGTTTATTCCTCTTCATTCAAGGGAAGATTCACAATGACATCTGATTCATCCATAACCACATCATATCTACAAATAGACAATGTGAAAGTGGAAGACACAGCCACATATTACTGTGCTAGAGACACAGTGATCCAAGGATGGGATCTGTCTTACAAAAACATCCAGATGTAATGCTTTCCTCTTACCAGCTGGCTGCAGAATATCCTCACTGATATTTCACTACATCACATCAAGGTACACACATTCCACAGCATTGCTTCTTCCATTTAGGCTCCGTGCACACTGGACGCTATCTGGGCTCTCTCGGCGTCGGGCAGGAGACGCTGCTTAGAAAACGTTCTTTTGCAACGTTTTGTAAGCAGCTTTTACCGGTGTTTATTGGCGTCTGCATTTTTGGGCGTTTTTTTTTCTTCATTAGCAAAGAACACTGGGCACCGATAAACAGCCGTTTACTGGCGTTTATGAGCGTTTAGTGGCGTTTAGCGTTTTTTGTGGCCAAAAGAACGACTTTTGAATGCCAATTCAGGGCGTTCAGATAACAGCCCAAAAGTGCCACTGCTAATAAATGACAATTAAGGTCCATGTGTGCATGGACACATAGGATAACATAAAGTGGCGTTTTTGGGCTGTTAAAAAAACGCCCAAACGACCAAAAATGGTCGTTTATCAGATACAGTGTGCATGGAGCCTTATTATATAAAAGTGTTCCCTGGGCCAATCATTCATCTTAAGCTGGCTATACACTAGTAAATTTTCAAATGAAAAATTATACTAACGATTAAAAAAAAAATCATCCAAAAATTCTCAGCACACTTGACGGCTTGGCGAATGTTGTTTAACACTTTCAGATCTGCGCTATAGCCAAAGTACGGCTTCAGCGCGAATCTGAATTTCCGGGTGGACGTCCATGGACATCCAGCCCTTGTGCACGCTCCTGGCACGTACTCACAGGCGGCGGCGCGCGTGCGGGCCGCCGCACGCTGCGTGGGCATGCCCGTGGGTCAGGCGGACTCGATGTCTGCCCGAGACCCGCGATCTCTTGTCAGAGCTGTAAAACGGGGAACCGCCGAGGTAAACACAGCGGTTCTCCGTTCTGTGAATGGCGACATAACAGTTCTACTCATCCCTGTCACTGGGATCAGTTAGATCTGTTCTGTCCCGACCAGCGCAGCCCCCCCCCCAGTTAGAACACACCCAGGGAACACAGTTAACCCCTTCACTGCCCCCTGCAGGTTAACCACTTCAGTGCCTATAACATTTACATAGTAATCCAAGACAATTAAATTTCTGATTGCTGTATAAATGTCATTGGTCCCAAAAAAGTGTCAAAAGTGTCCGACATGTCCGCCGCAATATCACAGTCCCAATAAAAATCACAGATCGCCGCCATTACTAGTAAAAAATAAATAAATAATAAAAATGCCATAAATCAATTCCCATAGTTTGTAGACGCAATAACTTTTGAGCAAACCAATCAGTAAACGCCTATTGCAATTTTTTTTACCAAAAATATGTAGAAGAATATATATTGGACAAAACTGATGAATAATTTTTTTTATTATTAATTTTTTTGGATTTCTATTTTAGCAAAAAATATTGTTTTTTTTTTTTTTTTGAATCGGCGCTCTTTGTTTGTTTATAGCAGCGATCAGAAATGACACAGAAGTGATCAAATACCACCAAAAGAAAGCTGTATTTGTGGGGAAAAAAATTTTGTTTGGGTACAACATCGCATGACTGCGCGATTGTCATTGAAAATGCGACAGCGCCGAAAGCGAAAAATTAGTCTGCGCAGGAGGGGGGTTTAAGTGCCCAGTAAGCAAGAGGTTAAAAGTAGTTTAAAATTTAGCTTGTTTTGATTATTCAATTTTGGTGTGAACGAACTACACCAAATGAAAACCATATACACTGTTAGAAATTTGATCAAGAAACATTTTCTATCCTGCCCTTTGATTTTCTGCAGTCAAAAACGACCGTTGATTACAACTGACAAGAATGATTGAACATTGTTAAAATTCTACATTTTGAAAAGATATTCTACTAGTGTATAACCAGCTTTACAGCACTAGAATAACAAGAGAGTTACTTCTGGGGATTCATTATCTTGTATAGAAGATCACAAAGAGTGAGATGTAAAGGACAGTCATAGGGAAATTATATAGAAAATATGTAATCTCTGGTAGAACCTGTCTTCCTGATCATATATAAAATCTTCCTGTATATCACAGTTACCACTTACACAGTTATGGGCAGGCTTATATTTTTACTTCTAGAATGTCTAGAATGTCCCAGGCAATGGCACTTTAGTGTACAAATTCAAACTCTGGGACATCCAGGAGGTGTAAGTGCCCATTATAGGATTGTGATGTCAATATATTAGGATTAAAATCAATATAGGTTTACCTTAGAAAATAAATATAAAGACACCTAGATAGATTTATTTAGTGGAGTAGTACAGAACACAAATGCCATTCAACAGGAGGGTTATGAAACCCAAATAAGTATATATAAAAATCTTCATGTCTTTCTAGAGAGATTTTAAGGGCCCATTCACACTCTGTGGGGTTTATTTACTATAGCACCATGGGGGAACAAATGGTCACAAACAACTAAAATCCCTAGAAAACGACTAAATCTAGTCAGAAAAGGTATTCACTAAAGCCCTGAG